>PVJA010003851.1:0-91151 GCA_004027025.1 Myocastor coypus | reverse complement strand
AAGAAGAAGAAGAAGAAGAAGAAGAAGAAGAAGAAGAAGAAGAAGAAGAAGAAGAAGAAGAAGAAGAAGAAGAAGAAGAAGAAGAAGAAGAAGAAGAAGAAGAAGAAGAAGAAGAAGAAGAAGAAGAAGAAGAAGAAGAAGAAGAAGAAGAAGAAGAAGAAGAAGAAGAAGAAGAAGAAGAAGAAGAAGAAGAAGATGATGTAGCTTAGTGTGAAGGTCCTAGGTTCAATCTTCAATCTCTGGTACTGAAAAAAATTCTCTAAAGTAGGTATCATTTAAAATTATAGGGTCTGGGGAGATAGCTCCGAGGCACAAGTGCCTGCTGGGCAAGTGCAAGGTCGTGAGTTCGAACCCTGGTCCCACCAAAAAAAAAAAAAAAAAAAAAAAAAAATTATAAAGGGAAGTCTCCTTCACATACCAATTGCCATATCCATTGGTGAAATTGGTGGAGCTTATAGTTCTATTTTTAGTGTTTGGAGGAAGCTTCACATTGATTTCTATAATCCCTAAACTAGTCTACAAACCCATCAACAGTATATGATAATTTCCTCGATTTTGTTTGCATCTTTACTATCACTTGTTACTTTCTTCTTTGAGAGCACCCAATCTCACTGTAATGAAAATGATATCTTCCAATTTTGATTTGTACGTCCCTGATGTTGAGCATTTTTTCACACACTTATTTAGCATTTATATACGTTCTCTTGAAAAATCTCTGTTCAAGTAATTTTTAATTGAATTATCTCATTGTTTTGCTGTGCAGTTATTTAAGAATTCTGTATATTAATTATTTGTCAGATAAATGAGTTTCCTTCCATCCCTCAGGTTGCCTCTTCTCTCTATTAATTGTTTTCTTTGATGTACAGAAGTATTTCAATTAATATAATTTAATTTTTGGTGAAGACATCAAAAGAATAGGCAACAAAATCAAAACTAGACAAATAGAGGACATGAGGTGGGGTGGGTGGTGGAGAGAAGGTAATAGGTACAGGGTACAGTTGCATAGGAAGGTACAGGGTACAGTTGCATAGGAAGGGTAACTTCTGGTGTCCTGTAGCATTTTGCAGGGGAAAACAGAATTGTCAACTAATATTTTATTTTTTTTAATGTATTCGGTACAGGGCCTCACTATGCAGCTTGAACTCATAGTGATTCTCCTATTTTCAGCCTCCCCAGCTCTAGGATTACAGGCATCTGCCACTATGCCTCGCTTGGTGGCCAGTTCAGCATGCCAGGGGTATGTAGCACTAGAGATTGAATCTCAGTCCCTACACTTGCGTAAGCAGGAGCTTAGCCCACCAAGCCATCTCACTGGCCCAGCAATTAATATTTCAAGGACTGGGGAGATAGTTCAGTGATCTAAGCAACTGCCTGGCAAGTGCAAGAACCCAGGTTTGAGCCCCAGTATTGCATGCTGTGCCAGCCCCCAAACTCTGATTACGCTGTGCTGGCCACTGAAAGTGGGTATGGTGGTGCATGCCTGCAATGCCAACATTGGAGAAGCTGAGACAGGAGGATCTCTATGAGTCTGAGGTGTGTAGTGAGACTCTGTGCCAAACAAACAAACAAACAAACACACACACAAACAAACAAATAAGATTTAAAAAAATTTGAGAAGCAGTTAATATTACAAAATGTCTAGTACAATAGGTATTGCATCTTCTCAACACAAAACATTGGTAGATGTTTGAGGTGATGCATAAATTACCCTGATCATTACATATTGAATACATATACTGAAATATCACACTATGCCCCATACTTTATTCCAATTACTATTTGCTAATTAAGAGTAAAAAATATATAAAGGAAAAGAAAGACCACATAATGTTTTTATGAAGAAGCACTACAGAAACAGAAAATAAAATACATTTCTTTTTGTATACCACCAATATAAAGAAATATATATATATATATATATATATATATATATATATATCTTCACAAAAAGGAATTTTTGTTGACAGAAGACATGATAAGAAGAGATTGAAGAAAATGATCCAGTAGAGCTCTGGAGAAAATAACAGAACAATTTTAGTAATTTAATCTGAATTTGAAGCGGTAAGAATAGGATAAATATCACTGGAAAATGTTAACTGAATGAAGAGTTAGTTTAATAATACAGAATGCAAAGTAAAAAGTCACAGAAATAAAGGGAAAAAGTTATAGCATGGAAATCAGACAATAAAACCTCCATTTTGGACAATGACATGACCGTAATTTAGTAAATCAAACTGAGGACAAAAATGAAGTATAATCAAATTGTATAGTCAAAGTATAATCAAAAGTATAATCAAAATTGTTTTTCCTAAAGTGAAGAATATTTGACTCTGTACATTAGAAGATACAACTTCCTGAGGTCATTGAACTTCAGAGTTAAAAGTGTGCATGTAAGAGAGGGAGAGAGAGGGGGAGAGAGAGCGCAATGAAAAATAAACAGTTATTTGAGAAGGAAAAATATCAAGTCGGTGTCAAAAAGAGACGTGAAGTCCACATTTGGAGTTCCTGGAGAGAAAGGAAAGTTGAGAATTTGATATCAAATCAGAAAGTCAGTATCAACACTGCAGAGATGTCAGCATCCTGGACTCACAGTGAGGAAACTATGGTATAACAATGAATAGATTGTTGGCCCTCAACCCTAATCCCAGGTTAAGATCACCTGGGGACTTTGTAAAAATACCTATTACGAAGCTCTGCTCCAGACTGATTAAATTCAGAATCTCTCAGAGGGAAATCTCAGAAATAATAATTTCTAACATTTTTTTCGGGGTGAAAATATGTTATTTACCAAGTTGAAAGTCATCTATTTAGAAACAAATGCTAATCAGATGTAAACCTCTGACTACAGAAGAAAGTAGGAGAGGTATTTGTCACCCCAACCTGAGCTTTACACATTGTCTGTGTTACTGAAATGTCCCACTGCACTCTGTAAAGACTGAAAAAAAGAAATAGCTGGAGAATCAGCTGGTCAGCGCCAGGAGAAGAAAAAAAAGAACAGTGATTTTCTTCTCATTTCATAGTGAGCAACAGTGATAGTTAAATGGAAAGTGAGAATTTAAGGAATAAACAATAAAGAGGCAGCTAGGAGAAAAATTAGGAAATATGAAAGGGACAAAACCATGCACTTATACACAAAAGATGGCTAACACAATGGTCCTAAAAATCTCCAACAGGTTTTTGAAGCTAGCAAGTAATTGGTAGAATTTACACCCTGACTAACTATATATACTGATATCTGTGAACCAAGCAATTATACTGAGGATGGCAATGTATAATATTAAAATCATGCTTGGATTACCTATCATTCTGGTCTTCTAATTATGCACTGCTTCTAGTGTCATATGTATTATTGCTACACTCTCTCTTGGGTAAGGGTTTGCTTAAAAATAGAAGAAAGAAAGAAAGGAAGGAAGGAAGGAAGGAAGGAAGGAAGGAAGGAAGGGGGAGGGAGGAAGAAAGAAAAAGAATGAAAGAAAAAGGAAGGAAGGAAGAAAACATAATGAGTAATAAAAACGAATTACCTTGATCATTTGACAAAGCACAAATGGTGTATGTCTGAGGCGTCAGCTACCCTGATCTGACCACTGCATGTGATACTCATACTGAAATGTTACATTGCACTCCATAAGTTTGTACAATCACGATGCATTGATTAAAAGTGAAAGTACAGTTTATAAAAATTTATGACTATTGAAGTTTTCCATTTGATGTGTTTTTCAGTGCTGGAGATCCGGTATAATGCTTCATGTATACTGGGAAACTGCTTTGCCACTAATTACTGTATGTCTTCCAGCCCTGCACATTTTCCATTTTATTGATAATTCAGATGTAACTTATAATTAGTGAGTCACTGAAATAACATGTAAAATCAACTAATAGCCTGTGGGACCACATAGACTAAGAACAGCTAGTCTATTACTGAACTGGAACAGCTGTAGATATCAGGGCTAGGGAAATAAAAAATAAATGCAAATGATCAGAGAATAGAGAAACAAATTCCTATTTATCCTTACTACAAGTATGAATTGCATAGGCTTTTCTGAAGAATAATTTGTCATAATATAACATTGTGTAAAATAGTCATTTACCTCATCCTAGAAATTCTAAAAATTTATCCTAAGAAACACATGCACAAAGGCAGGTATAGTAGTGCTCACCCCTAATACCAACACTCTAGGAGGGTGAAGCAAAGAACCATAAGTTCAAGCCAGCCTTGGGAAGCTTAGGAAATTTAGGTGGACTCTGTTTCAAAATAAAAATAAATAAATGATTGAGGTTATAGTTCAGTGTGAAGGCACTTCATTCAGTTCTCAGTAACACACACACACACATACACACACAACGACTGCACAAATGTACAATGATGTATCATGGGATTATTTAATACAATGTTGTCAAAATTTTAAAAACCTCAACAACATGGACATCATGCAAGGAGGAATTAGTTAGATATATTATGATAAAACCATACAGTGGAAGACTTTGTGGCTGGTAAAAAACAATCAAGTAATATTGATTTAAAGTCACCAAGGTGAAAATTTTTAAAAGTTGTAGTTCATTGTGTATACATTATACCCTGACAAGGTAAACTTTCTAAAGTGAATAAAGCAGATGTTCAAGGAATAGAATAGAATAGATTTCC
Source organism: Myocastor coypus (assembly GCA_004027025.1). NCBI lineage: Eukaryota > Metazoa > Chordata > Mammalia > Rodentia > Myocastoridae > Myocastor > Myocastor coypus. Next base: position 86,509 of record PVJA010003851.1, on the reverse strand, counting down.
ACGACCTGTTGCTAAAGAAAAAAGGGAGGTTGTAGAGCACAGTTTGTGATCTAGTCCATTTTTTGTGTTTACTTGTGTGTTTCTACAAATGAGTGTCTTCGTACGTAGAAAAGACCTAGGGTATCATCAGTCAAGGAATATTGAAATGAAAAATACAGACACTGATAAAAGAAATGATGTAATCTTTCACTTTTCCTTTATATAATTGTGTACAATCTTAATGAGTTATGTCGTTTTTTAAAAAGACATGAGTGTCAACTAATTGATTCCCTCCTTCAGTTCCAGTGTCGCCCCCAGTCTTCACTCTCAGAGCTCCCAGAGTTCCAGCTGTGGTGGGAGATGTGGTGGAGCTCGAATGTGAGGCGCCCAGAGGCTCTCCACCAATCCTATACCAGTTTTATCATGACAATATAATGTTGAGAAGCAGCCAATCTCCCTATGGAGGAAGAGAAACCTTCAAATTTCCTCTCACCGAAGAACATTCTGGAAGCTACTTCTGTGAGGCCAGCAATGTTCGGAAGACCCAGCGCAGTAATACGTCAATACTCAATGTCAAAGGTAGGCGGACCCTACCAACTAGCAGCCCAAGGGGCGGGGGGGCCACCTTTCCACCATCCTCTGAGAGGTAAGATTGAAACTCAAGTTTTCCCAAGACCACCTGCTATGTGATATAACGGGAGGCCGCAGTCACACAGTATCCCAGGGGAATTTGGGTTTTATAGTTTTCAGAATATATGCCTTCTTTCACAGTTGATCTTTTCTTTCGTGGCAAAAATGCCCCTAACAGAGAAGTAAAAGCTTCAGAAAACACAAACTGCATTCTTTTCAACACTGAATATATGAAAGGAAACTATAAAGTTCAGGTCGTAAAAGCTTCTGAAAGCACAAACCGCATTCTCATCAATACTGCATATACAAAAGGACACTATAAAGTTCACTGTGTCCTACTTCAGAAGAGATTTATTTAGTTCTATTTCTCTGTTTGATTCTCTTGCTGGCTCACAAACATATCCTAGCTTCGCCACCTATGGCAGAATAGCAAGGGCAAGGGTGGGCCAGATAGCTCAGCGAATTAACGTGCCTATAATAGACAGACAAACAGACAAACAGGCAAACAAATAGATAAAGTGCCTGTTTAGGCAGAATGCAGAGGCCAGGGTTCGATCCCTAGTGTGCCCTGCCAGCCCCAACCATGAGGGCGCTCTGGGTGAATGATTGCGACTGGGTGTGGTGGCGCTAGCCTATAATCCCAGCACTTGAGAGGCTGCAAAGAGGAGAATCACTACGTGCAACCTACATAGTGAGACCCCATAGACTCCGTCCTAAGTGCAATAAAAAAAAGAAGAACGTGGGCCTCCTGCCGGAAGCCCTTGCTAGAAGAGACTGAAGGTCCTTCTCCTGCCTTCCTACATTTCCTGTTCTACTCCAGGTACCACGAGCCCTCTCTCCGTCTTGACCTGGCAGCCTAGCCTCGCTTATTTTCACTAAAGGCTTCTGCACCTTACTCATAGCCTTTCTGTCTAGTTCATCTTTATCAACATTTCATGGTTTTCATCTCTATACCGAGGTCTTTCTCCCTACATCCGCCTCCCACATTTACAAAGCCGCAACACTCCATCTCCAAAATGGCAGTTCTAAGCATCCGTTGCCTGAGTCCCACCTCCTATCCATCCATTGCGGTCTCCTCCTGCTGTTGTACTCAGATCTCAACAGAACCTCACATTCATTAACACCTCTGCTCACCAGCTGATTGAGCAGACAGTCCCACCTTTGACTCTATCACTAAGCTGAGTGTTGGCTCTGTAGCTACTCAGCATATAATCTCTTCTCCGTTTAGATATGGAAGACATTCTGCCCACCCCCATGTCAGTAACCATTTCTTTGTGTTTTCTAGATTTTGCCCTTTCATTCTTTCTCAGAAAGTTCATACAATCAATTATTCCTGTCTCTTCTATGGCTTTCAACATCTTTGTAGGACTGTTTCCTCTGGCACTTAACTTGCTATATTTCTTCCATACTGAAGAAGAACCCCATATTGACCTCTATCCTCCTTGATTGTTCTCAGCTCACTGCTCCATTATGGATAAACAGCTGAAAAATCAGCCACACAGGATGCCACCAGTGCCTTATTCATTACCTACTAATTCTAATGCACTAGGTCCTCTCAACTTCCCCAATGCAAGATAACTCACAAACATCACCACTGACGTCCAAGTATATAGACCAAGTGAGCATTTTCCAATACTCCTACTTGACTTTGAGAAATATTACACATTATCATTTTCCATTTTAAGATAATTTTGTTTGTCCCTTACAAAGATGTGTTGCAATACAGAAGTCATTTGTTTGATGGAAATATCTCTTTTCAAACATACTGAAGTAACCCCAAAATATATTTCAGATCTTAAAAAGAACCAAGATTATATGCAACTAGACAAAATTTATTTCTGCATTTCCTGTTTCTTCCTTAAACTGTTTAGTTTATTGGGCTGTTACTAAACATCTTCAGGGAATGTGGGGATCATTTTGTTTAGAATCTTAAAACACACCAGAACATGTAATACATTAATTGAAATTCATGAATACAGTAATTGAAAAGTTTTCATCAAGAAAAATAATTCTGAAACTGTGGAAGTAGACGAGTGGTCTAAGCACCTGCCTAGGAAAGCACAAGGACCTGGATTTGATCCCGGGTACCAGTGTGGGCCCTGCTCTGGGTACACCAAGCTGGGCCCAAGACTGGGCATGGTGGTTATCCAGTGCTAGGAGCTGAGACAGCAGGATCAGTACAAGTCCAATCTGCACAGTGAGACCCATGCAAAATATATAAAATTTAAAAAGAAATATAATCTGATATCTCCTTTTCTTGTGAAATGATCAGAATTGCAGATGATATGCTAGCACAACTGCATTTTCTCTTCTTGAAATCCTCCTCCCTTCTATAATTTTAGTGATTCCACTTTCTCCTGGATGGCCTCTCTATTTGGTCACTCCTCAAGTTTCTTCACTGTTTTTTTTTTACTGATAGATAATCATTAAGTATTAGCAAATTCCAGGGCTTTGACATGTGTCCTCTTAGCCATATTCTTTTCCAGTTGATCCCAAGTATGTCACCTATAAATAATTTTATCATCTATACGTAATAATTCCCACACTTCTATCTTAAAGAGGAACCACCCATTTGAGCATCTGTAGATGCCTTCTTGCCTCTCATATTCATCAAAACTTTCTCAAATCAATTATCTCTCGAAGCTTCCTCACATTCCTCGCAGACCTACACCTCTTGCATATTCACTACCTCTATGAAAGACATTTTCCTTAATGTAAACACACAAGGAAGAAATTCTGGAAGCTTCCTTGACATTTCTCATAGCCAAACCTATTGATTCTGCTTCCTATATGTCTATTCAGTCTTCTCTATCTCCACCACCAGATAGGATAGAATGGTTGAGATACTCAAGCAAAACAACTTGAACAGAAAATTTGGAAAGCCACTGAGTTATAGGATATTACATCACAGGTTTTCTTCTGTCCTGAGTCCTCACTGACCTTGAAGGGCTAGAACCAAAACATTTGCTATCCTTATAGCCCTTCTTTTTCTCCAATTTTTGATCTGTAAACTTATATTGCTAACCCTCCAGAAGAAAAGTTTAGTATTATTACTCTATAATGTAGGTACTTGAGCTTAACATTACTGTCTAAGTATCAAACACCTTACACTCAACTTGGAATTGATATTATCTATCAATCATTGATATTCTAATAAATCTCTATAGAATGTGGTAAAAGCAGTTACATAGTTTTACACAGGAATTTAGAAATTGAAGCACACACAAAATTGTACCCTGTTAATCCTTTGGTATTTTTCCTACTCTCTTATTCTTGTTTGATACCATTTTTGTTATTTTATAAACCAATCATTTACTTCAGAGAGAGTATACCAGTAACTGAAATTATATTAGAAGCAGCACACATCTAAAAGACCAGAATGTATTCCATGCATAGTTTTAGTGTTACACATTGCTATCCTCAGTGTGAGAAACCTTTTTGGAGATTCTTAGGGCTGTTACTTAATTTATCCTGTGCATTTTCTTTTTTTTTTTTGTCTTTTTGAGACAGGTTCTCATTATGCAGTTCAGGCTGGCCTTGAGCTCACTTTTGTGGCCCAGGCTGGTCTCGAATTCGCATTGATTCTCCTGCCTCAGCCTCCCAAGTGCGGGGATTACAGGCGTGCACCACCATGCCTGGCTATGTGCATGGTTTTGCTCCTGCCATATTTCCTATTTTCTGCTTAAAGTTGTTTAACCTTTAAGGCCTTGATTTCTATTCAGCTGTGTAAGAATGGCTATCATAAAGAAATTAACAAACAACAAATGTTGGAGAGGCTTTTGAGAAAAACAAACCCTTCTTCACTGCTGGTGGGAATGCAGACTGGTGCAACCATTATGGAAAGCAATTTGGAGATTCCTTAAAAAAACTAGAACCGGAAATCACATGCAATCTAGCTGTACCCCTGCTGGGAATTTTTCCAGTAGAACTGAAAACATCATATCATAGTGATATCTGTGTACCTATGTTTATAGCAGTACAATTTGTAGTAGCTAAATCATGGAAACAAGCAAAATGTCCATCATCTGAAGAATGATCGAAAAAGATGTATTTTTATACAATGGAATATTAATGAGCTATAAGGAAGATAAGCTAGAAGACTTCATATATAAGTGGATGTATCATGAACATATACTCATAAGTGAAATAAACCACATCTACATGTGTAAATATCATATAGCCTTCCTAGTGTAAAAACCTGAAAGAAGAAATAAAAATAAAAAAAAAAACACACCAACTTTTTGGAAGAATAACTTATCATAATATAACATTGTACAAAATAGTCATTTAACTCATCTCAGAAATTCTAAAATTTATCTTAAGAAATATATGCACAAAGGCAGGTATGGTAGTGTCTACCCCTAATCCCAACAATCTAGGAGGCTGAAGCAAAATGACCATAGGTTCAAGCCCAGTTGCGGAAACATAGAATATTTAGACAGACCCTGTCTCAAAATAAATAAATTAATTAAATCAATGAATAAATAAATAAATAAATAAAGGTTGAGGTTACAGTGTGAAGGCACTGGGTTCCATTTCAGCAACACACAATGTCTACACAACTGTACAATGATATATAATGGAATAATTAAATATTATAGAAACTTTAAAAGCAACAACATAAACATTGTTCAATGAGAAAATGGTTAGATATATATTATGATAAAACCATATAGTAGAATATTTTGTGTCTGGTAAAAAAATCAGGTAATATTTATTCAGTTACCAAGCTATAAATTTTTAAAAGTTGTACTTCATTGTGTATAAATTATACTTTGAGGAGGTAGATTTCTGAAAGGGATATTTAAGTAATAGAATAGAAAGATTTCCATGATATGTTGGGAAGGAGAAAGGGAGGTGGTAGAGCATAGTTTATTTGTGTGCTTCCACAAGTGTCTTCACACATAGAAAAGATCTAGGGTATGACTAAATAGTCAAGAAGTATTGAAATAAAAAAAATGGAAACAGATAAAAGAAATGATAGAATATTTTACTTCTCTATATAATTTTGTACATTTTTGAATGATTTATTTTATTTGTTATTTTAAAAAGTAAAAATAGCAGGAACAAAAACAGAAAAAAGAAACAGTAACAAGTAAGAGTATATATAGTGCAGAATTTCAAAACAAGAAAAATTTAACAATGGTTGCATTACTGATTTTCATCATCAAATCAGTAGAGATCGATAGACATAGGTATGTAAGACTGATCAAACAAACATTAACACTTTCAATAACTATTAATTTTTAAAAATTCTTCCAAATGCATTTTGTACTTAAGTCAGTCTTCTAAAAAAATATGGGAGTTGAGAATGCAGAAAACACAAGGTCCTGAGATTGATTCCTGGTACCACCCAAAATTTATTTATTTATTTATTTGTTTGTCTATTTATTTATTTATTTATTTATCTATTTCTTCTTTTGAGTCCTTACACTAGGGAGACTATACAATATTTGCATATGTAGGTCTGGTTTATTTCACTTATAAGTATAGGTTCAAGATACATCCATTTGTATATGAAGTCTTCTAGTTTATCATTCCTTATAGCTGAGTAATATTCCATTTTATGAAAATACCACATCTTTTTCAACCATTCTTCAGATAATGGGCATTTTGGTTGTTTCCAGGATTTACCTATCAGAAATTGTGCTGCTATAAACATAGGTGCACAGATATCACTATGATACGGTGTTTTCAGTTATGCTGGAAAAATTCCCAGTAGGGTGATAGCTGGATTGAATGCGATTTCCAGCTCTAGTTTTTAAAGGAGTCTCTACACTGCTTTCCATGTGGTTGCAAGGGTCTGCATTCCCACCAGCAGTAGAGAAGTGTTCCATTTTCCCCACAGCCTCTCTAACATATGTTGTTTGTTGATTTCTTTATAGTAGCCATTCTTTCTAGGGTGAGATGGTACCTAAGTGTTGTTTTGATTTGCATATCATGAATGGCTAGCGATGTGGAGCACTTTTTTATGTATTTATAGGCTTTTTGAATTTCTTCTTCTGAGAAGTGTGTGTTCATCTGAGATGCCCATTTCTGGATTGCATCTTTAAATTTTGGGACTCTAATGGTTTTTAGTTCTTTATAAATTCTAGATAGAAGTCCTTTGTCTGAATATATATTTGTTAATATAATTTTTGAAATTTGTGAGTTGTCTTTTCATTTTGTTAGTAATCTCTTTTAATATGAAAAACTTTTCAGCTGGAGGAGGTCCCATTTGTTGATTCTTTCGAGTGTCAAATGTGCATTTTGATTCTTGTCCATGAACTCTTTGTCTACCCTGATGTCTTCAAGATTTCCTCCAACTTTCTCCTCTAGGAGGTTTAGGGTTTCTCTTTTTAATATTTAGATCTTTATTCCATTTTGATTTTAGCTTAGTGCATGGTGATAGACCTGGGTCAAGTTTTAGTTTTCGACATATAGAGAGCCAGTTTTTCCAGCACCAGTTGTTAAGAAGGCTATCTTTCTTCCAGTAAATATGTTTGGCCCCTTTGTCAAGAATAAGGTGGCTGAGTGTGTTTGTACTTACTTCTAATCTATTCCACTGATCCTAAGGTCTATTTTTTTTGCCAATATCATGCTGATTTTATCATGATAGTTCTGTAGTAAAATTTTAGGTCAGGAACTGTAATGCCTACTGCCTTACCTTTGTTGCCCAGGATTGTCTTTGCAATTCTGGGTCTTTTGTGGTTCCAAATAAATTTTAGGAATGACTTCACCAGGTCTGTGAGGTATGATGATGGCATTTTGATAGGAAATGCGTTAAATCTGTATAACAGTTTAGGGAGTATGGCCATCTTCACAATGTTGGTTCTTTCTATCCAGGAGCAGGGATTATCTTTCCATTTTCAGAAATCCTCTAGGATCTCTTTTTTCAGAGTACTATAGTATTCATTGAAAAACACTTTTACTTAGTTATGTTAATTCGTAAATATTTCATTTTCTTCAGCGCTATTGTAAAAGGTATTGCTTCTCTAATTTCTCTCTCAGTGTCTTTGTTATCTGTATAGAGGAATGTTATTGACTTTTGTGTGTTGACTTTGTAACCTGCTATGCTACTGAATTTGTTTATTAATTCTAGTTGCTTGTTGGTAGAGTTTTTGGGGTCTTCCAAATAAATTATCATGGCATCTGCAAATAATGATAAATTAGCTTCTTCTTTACCTATTTTTATTCCTTTTATTTCTCTCTCTTGTCTAATGGCTGTAGCTAATGATTCCAGAACTATATTGAATAGGAGTGGTCATAGAGGACATCCTTGTCTTGTACCAGATTTGAGAGTAAAAGCCTTCAGTTTTTCCCCATTTAGAATTATGTTAGCTGTTGGATTATAATAAAAGGCTTTTATCAGGTTGAGGAAGAGGCCCTCTATTCCAAGTTTCTGTAGGACTTTGAACATGAACGAGTGTTGGACTTTGTCAAAAGCCTTTTTTTGCATCAATTAAGACAATCATGTGATTTTTGGCTTTGGCTCTATTGAAATTGTGTTTTACATTTATAGATTTGCATATATTGAACCATCCTTGCCTTCCTAGGATGAATCCTACCTGGTTGTGGTGTATAATCTTCTTGATGATTTGTTGTATTCTATTGGCAATGATTTTATTGATAATTTTTGCATCTATGTTCCTGAGAGAAATTGGCCTGTAGTTGTCTTTTTTAGTTGTGTCTCTTTCTGGTTTTGGTATCAGTGTAATACTTGCTTCTAGAAATGATTTTGGGAGGATTGCTTCCTTTTCAGTTTCCTTGAAGAGTTTGAGAAGTATTGGGCTTACGTCTTCTATAAATTTCTTGTAAAATTCAGTGGTGAATCCATCAGATCCCAGACTTTTCTTTGTCAGTAGGTTTTTTTTTTTTTAAATTACATTTTGTATTTCATTGGTTGTTATTGGGTTGCTGAGAGCTCTTATATCTCTTTATTAAGTTTTGGTAATTTATACTTTTCTAGGAATCTGTTTTTTTTATTCTGGGTCTTCAATTCTGTGAGAGTAAAGATTCCCAAAGTGGCTATGTATGATCCTCTGAATCTCTGTTGGGTCTTTAGTAATTTAACCCTTTTCATTCCTTGTTGCTTGAATTTGAGTTCTTTCCATGCACTTTTTGATGATGTTAGCTAGGGGCTTATCAATTTTATTTAATCTTTCAAAGAACCAGCTTTTGGATTCATTAATTCTTTGTATTGTTTTCTTTGTCTCAATTGAATTGATTTCTGCTTTATAATTTCCTCCCATCTGTAGGCTTTGGATTTCATTTGCTCTTCCCTTTCTAGTCTGTGTGGGTGTTGCATTAAAGTATTTATTTGTTCCTGTTCTGTCTTCTTAATATGTGAGTTCAGGGCTATAAATTTCTAAGAACTGCTTTCATTGCATTCCATAAATTCTGGTAAGTTGTGTTTGAATGTTCATTAAATTGTAGATATTGTTTAATTTCATCTGTAACCCACAGGTTGCTGAGAAGGGTGTTGTTTAATTTTGCTATATATCTGGGGTTCTTGTGGTTTCTTTTGTCATTTATTTCCAGTTTCATTGCACTGTGGTCACATAGTATGTGTGGGATAATTTCTGTTTTCTTGCATATACATAAGAATGACCTATGGTTAATACGTGACCTACTTCAGAAAATATCCCATGTGCAGCTGAAAAAAAATGTGTATTCTGAAGTGGTTGGATGGAACACTCTGCGTATGTCCACTATTACCAGTTGTTCCAAGTTTTGGTTCAGTTCTGCTACTTCTTTGCTAATTTTTTGTCTGCTTGATCTATTTTTTTTTTTTTTTTTGGGATAAAGAGGTGTTGAGGTTTCCTGTTAAGATTGTGGCATTGGATATGAGATTTTTCATGTCAATTAAGGTTTGTCTTATATAACTCGATGATCCCATGTTTGGTGCATACATATTTGTGAGTGTTACCTCTTTGTCTTGAATTTTTCCCCTAACCAGTATGTAGTGGCCTTATTTATTTCATTTGACCAAACTTACTTTGAAGTTTAGAGTGTCTGATAACAAGATTGCTACCCTTGCCTTTTTCTGAGGTGCTGGAGCATGTAGTATTGTTTTCCACCCTTTAACTTTTAGCCTTGGAGTTTATGAGTTAAGTGTATTTCTTGTGTACAGCATATGGTTGAATTTTTCTTCCTTATCCACTCTGCCAGTCTATTTCTTTTAATTGGAGAATTGAGTCCATTTACTTTGATGGTTATGACTTAAATGTATTGACTTATGATTGACAAGAGTTTTACTTACTACTGTTTACCTCTTTTTCTCCTATGTTTAATTGGTTGCCCTATTTGGTGGGTTCTTCCTGTTCTCATTTGTTGAATTTAGGTTGTTTTGGTCTCTCTCTAAATTTTTTTTAGAATATCCCTTTTTGGTTTAGCTTTAACATCATGAAATTCTTAGTTGTTCCTTATCATGGAAGTATTTCATTTCTCCCTCATACTTGAAGGAGAGTTTTTCTGGATATAGAAATCTGGGCTGGAATTTGTTTTCATGGAGAATTTGAAGCACTCTGCTGCATGTCTTCTTAACTTCATGGTTTGTGAAGAGAAATCTGCTGTTATTCTTATGGGCTTTCTTTTAAATGTGATCCATTTCATTTCTCTAGTAGCTTTTAGTATATTATGCTTTTGCTAGATTTCTGGGATCTTGACTATTATATGTCTGGGTATGTTTTTAGTCGGGTTGATGTTATTTGGAGTTGTATACACTTCAGTTAACTGCATGTCCAATTTTTTTCCTCAAATTTGGCAATTTTCTCCTATTACCTCTGCCCATATTGTTTTTATATCATTCGTGTCGACTCCTTCTTTCTCACTGATTCCTATTAATCTCACATTGTTCATTTTAGCATCACCTTGCAGTTATTGAAGTATTATTTCCTGCATCCTGGTTGTTTTTAAGAGATCCTTCCTTACCTTTTCACTAGCTGCAACTGTGTCTTCAAGATCTGAGTTTCTATCTTCACTTTGGTTCATATTGATTTGCCAGCTTTTGATTGAGATTTTATTTTCTTGTAAATCTCTTTCATATTGTTTCATGTGATCTATTTCTTTCCTATATTGCTCAATCAGGGAATCCATCATTTTTCTATTCTCCTCTAATTTTTTATCAATGTCTTCTTTAGTAGTACTGAAGTCTCTCATTATAGTTATCCTTTCTCTCTCTAGTTCAGAGATTATTTCTTCTCTGTTCTCCTCTATGTTTTTGTAGTTGTTCCCCTACTTTAGATGCTATTTATTTAGAATGGTCTTCTTTAACTTCAGAGGTTATTTCTGCCCTGGTTTCCTTTACACTTCTGCAGTTGTTTTTCCACCTCAGAGTCTATTAATTCATGCATTTCTTTTTTTACTTCACATGTTGTCTCTGATCTGAGTTGCTTTATATGTTTCTGCACTTGTCTGTCTTCCGTAGAAGCTACCGATTCAGAGACTTCTTCTACATGATTCCCATTTTCTTGTGTGGTAGTGTCTCCTGTGTCTGTTACAGGTGGGTTTGGGACCTGAGATTGCATTTTACTCCTTGTCTGTATCATTCTGCATAACAGTGACCTTTGGTGCAGGACTCGGTGTCCACGGGTTAATCGTTCAGTCCAGGCTACTGAATCAGCTGAGCTGCTTTTAGGCCCAGGGAGGGAGGTCTCACTCACCTGGGGGAGCCTCGCTGCTGGGTAGGCTAAGCTTGCATTGGGCCAGAGGTCTGACTCATGTGCTGTACCTGATGCTGAATAGGTTACCCTTGTGTCTGGCTGAAGGTCTGACTCACATGGTGGGCTGGATGCTGGTTAGGCTGCACGTGCGGCCAGCTGGAGGAAGTCTCAGGCAGGTCGCAGGAAGTCACATGTGGGCAGGAGGTTTCATGTGGCCTGGAGGAAGTCTCGGGGAGGCTGGAAATCTCAGGCTTCCCAGAGGTCCAGGCGGGCTGGAGGAAGTCTCAGGTGGGCCTGAGATCCCAGTCAGGTCTCAGGTGGCCTGGAGGTCTCAGGCAGGCCAGAGGATGTCTACGAGTTGTTTCTTTTAAAAAATCAGTGTCAGGGGCCCAGCGGGATGGCTCAGTGGTCTAAAGTGCCTGCTTGGGGAAGCTTGAGTGGCTTCAGGGACCGCGGTTCGATCCCCGGCACCACATGCTGCGCCAGCCCTGCCTTGGGGCGGGCTGAGCCGGCCATGAAAATGAGTGAATAAACAAACAAGGGTTCTGAAACAAGAAAAAATAAAATAAAATAAAAAATTGAAAAAAATATCAGTGTCAAAAAAAAAAAAAAAAAGTAATGTTGATTGAATGTGTGAATGTTTCATTGTTTGATCAATCTTATATACCTGTATGTATTAATCTAAACTGATCTGGTGATGAAAATATGTAATATAACCATTGTTAAATTTGTACAATAAAAATATTAAAATTTAAAAAAATCAGTGTCGACTAATTGATTTCCTTCTTCAGTTCCAGTGTCTCCCCCAATCTTCACTCTCAGAGCTCCCAGAATCCCGGCTGTGGTGGGGGATGTGGTGGAGCTTGAATGTGAGGCGCCCAGAGGCTCTCCACCAATCCTATACCAGTTTTATCATGATGATGTAATGTTGAGAAGCATCCAATCTCCCTATGGAGGAAGAGCATCCTTCAAATTCCCTCTCACCAAAGAACATTCTGGGAGCTACCTCTGTGAGGCCAGCAATGTTCAGAAGGCCCAGAGCAGTAATACATCAATACTCAATGTCAAAGGTAAGTGGACCCTTCGAAATATCAGAACACCTCTCCACCATCCTTTGAGAGGTAAGATTGAAACTGACATCACAGGAGGCCTGCAGTCATGCATTACCTCAGGGGAATTTGGGTTTTACAATTTTCAGAATGTATGCCTTCTTTTCAGAATTGGTCTTTTCTTTCTTGGCAAAAATGCCCCTAACAGAAAAGTAAAAGCTTCAGAAAACACAAACTGTGTTCTTGTCAGTACTGAATATATGAAAGGAAACTATAAAGTTCAGGGTGTCCTACGTCATAAGAGATGTATTTAGTTCTATTTTTCTGTTTGATTCTCTTGCTGGCTCACTAATATATCCTAGCTTCTGCACCAGTCACAGAACAGCGTGGGCCCCCTGCCAGAAGCCCTTGCTAGAAGAGACTGCAAGTCCTTCTCTTGCCTTGCAACATTTCCCTGTTCCACTCTACAGTGTCAGGAGCCCTCACTCTGTCTTGACCTGACAGCCTAGCTTTGCCTATTTTCACTAAAGACTTTTGCATGTTACTCACAGTCTTTCTGTCTAGTTCACGTTTATCATCATTTCATGGTTCTCATGTCTAAACCGAGGCTTGTTCCCCTACATCAGCCTCCCACATCTACAAACCCACACGACTCCACCTCTAAAATGGCTGTTCTAAGCATCCATTGCCTGAGTCCCACCTCCTATCCATCCATTGCTGTCTCTTCCTCCTGCTGTGCTCAGATCTCAACAGAACCTCACGTTCATTAACACCTCTGCTCACTACCTGACTGAGCAGACAGTCCCACCTTTGACTCTATCACTAAGCTCAGTGTTGACTCTGTGGCTACTCAGCATATAATCTCTTCATCTCCTTTTAGAAATGGAGGACTTTCTGCCTCCCATGTCAGTAGCCATTTCCTTGTGTTTTCTACATTTTGCCCTTTCATTCCTTCTCACAAAGGTCACAGAACCAATATTGTCTGTCTTTTTCATGGCTTTCATCATCTTTGTAGACTTCTTTCCCCCGGACCTTAACACACTATATTTCTTCCATACTGAAGAAAAAACCTGTATTGACTCATCCCCCCCTTGATTTTACTCAGATCACTGCTCCATTATAAACAGCTGAAAAAATCAGCCATCAAAAGGCCATCAATGTCTCATTACCTACTACTTCTTTGTTTTTAAAGTATTATTATGTACTATAATTAATGCATTGAATAATGTTGTGTTCATTATAGTTTCTCAGAGTACAAGATACTGACACGACTTCTCTAAATATCATTGGTACAGATCTTTCTTTTCATTGCACAAAGAGAAATTAGCTGTATATTTATTCCAATAGTCCATAACAGTAGTAGATCATTAGCTCTTCTGGAATTACCGGAAGCTGTTGACTTGAGCCTTTTACAACTCAGCATGTTAATATGGCTTTTGTTTTTATACATCATGGTTAAACTTTACTGCTGAATGGTTAAGACCAAGATAAAGCAAGACATATGGCACAAAAAATGTGTAGCTTTTGTATCTGACAAGGTCAGTCAGGTCCCCTGAGGCTTTACCCTGAAGCCATATTTGTATAAAATTTGTCAGTGTCAGCCATCTGGATAAATCATGGCATTACTTGACCATTTTGCTCTCTGTGGAAGCCTGAGAGAATGATTTCTCTCTAGGTGACTCTCTTTAGGCACACTGTACATCATTGATCATTTTCTTCTGTGGTCCATTTATCTCCTTGAACAGAAAATTTGGAACTCCACTGAGTTATATGCTGTTACAGTACAGGTTCTTTTATGGGCTGTGTTCTCACTATACTTGGACCAAATTTTTTCTCTAATTATTTGGTCTTCCAACTTAAGTTGTTAACCATCCAGAAGAGAAGTTTAATGATATTTTACCAACTACTTCTAATCCACTAGGTCCTCTCAACTTCCTCAATGCAAGATAACTCACAAACATCACCACTGATCTCCAAGTATATAGATCAAGTAACCATTTTCTTTTTTTTTTCAAGTAACCATTTTCCAATCCTTCTACTTGACCTCTCAGAAATATTATACATTGTTTATCATTTTCTTTTATTAAGATAAATTTGTTTGTTCCTTGCAAAGATTTTCTACAATATGAAGCTCATTTGTTTGATGGAAATATCGATCTGTCCTTTCAAACATACTGAAGTAACCCAAAAATATATTTCAGATCTTAAAAAGAACCAAAGTTATATGCAACCAGACAAAATTTATTTCTGCATTTCCTATTTCTTCCTTAGACTGCTTAGTTTACTGTGATGTTGCTAAACATCTTCAGCAAATGTGGGGATTATTTTGTTTGGAATCTTAAAACACACTAGAATACACAATATTTACAAAGAAACTTTCACAGATGCATTAATTGAAAGGTTTTCATCAAGAAATATAATTCTGAGACTGTGGAAGTAGAGGAGTGGTCTAAACACCTGCCTAGAAAAGCACAAAGACCTGGGTTTGATCTCAGGTACCAGTGTGAGCTCTGCTTCAGGTACACCAAGCTGGGCCCCAAGACTGGGCATGAGGGTAATCCCAGTGCTAGGAGCTGTTACAGGAGGATCACTGTAAGTCCAACCTGCATGGTGAGAATCCGTGCAAAATATATGAAATTTAAAAAAGAAATATAATTGTGAAATCTCCTTTTCTTGTCAAATGATCAGAATGGAAGATGTAATGCTAGCTCAGCTCCCATTTTCACTTCTGAAATCCTCTTCCCTTCTGTAGTTTCGGCGATTTTACTTTCTCCTGGAGTGCCTCTCTATTTGTCCACTCCTTTGTAGCTCTCTGTCTCTGTCTCTGTCTCTGTCTCTGTCTCTCTCTCTTATGTGATTTTTTATAGAGTCTACAGGGTCTTACTACACAGATTCTACTTATAGTGATCTTCCTGTTTTCAGGCTCCCATGATGTGGGATTACAGGTGCATACCAGCACATCCAGTCTCAGTCTCTGTATCAGTACACCCTGAGGGTGAGGCTGGCACAGCACGCCAGGGATCAAATCTGGTCTCTGCCCCTGCCTAAGCGGGCACTTTAGTTGGCTGAGCTATCTGGCCAATTCACTCAGTTTTCTTCACTGTTGTCTTACTGAGTGATAATCTTTAAGTATTGGTGTATTCCAGAGCTTTGACATGTGTGCTCTTAGCCATATTCTTTCTCTGGATGATCCTGAGTATATCACCTATACATGATTTTATCATATATAAATAGCAGTTCCTAAACTTCTGTCTTTGAAAGGACTTCCCATCTGAGCATCTGCGCATGCCACATTGCCATTCACTTTTATCAAAATTTCCTCAGCCCAATCATCTCTAGAAGCTTCCTGACCTTTCTCTAAGACCTCCTTCATTTCCCCTATCTCTATGAAAAGCATTTCCTTCCCGTAGATACACAAGGTGGAAATGCTGGGCTCTTCCTAGACATTTCTTCTTCATTCCTCATAGCAAGCCCTACTGATTCTGTTGCTTATATGTCTACTGAATCTTCTCCATCTCTCTCTACTACCATTGTCCTAATCAAGTCTATCATTTCAATCACTGCGTGACACTAAGCTCCTCTGTGCCATGTCTCTCCTTCTGAATTCTATTTTGGACCCTAAGGTCATAATGGTTTCCATTATGGAACAAGGGCCGAAATTCTCAGCATAGCTTATGGAGCCCTTCTCTTCCCTTCTCATGGTACTCTGTAGACGTTTCTGTCAGTGCTACCACATCTATGTCCTGTAACTCAAAAATGCCATATACTTTTCAACTCAGGGTCTTTTCACGTATTGTCTGCTTGGCTTGGAACCTGATTAGTTTGTTCTTTATTGTTAGTTTCAAATGGGACTTCATGAGGGAACTCCTCCTCGGTGAACTACACAAAAGCCAGTGCCAGAGTTGAGGTCTCAAAGAGTCGTGTGTGTTTGTGTTTCGGATCCATAATCAATGTCTTAATTATTTATGCTTTACTTATGCTGCCTACCAATTCTTCACTATTGGTTCCGTGAGGATCTGCTCCCCATTGAATATCCACTAAATATGGCAGTCAGGGAACTTTATTTACTTTCACTCCTTAAGTTTTGATCAATTAGTGTATGAATGGGCAAACACTGATCAATACTTATTACCAATTGGGTTTGATGCAGTCCAGACTCAGTTATACCTCTGCTTATGTAAACATATGTTCCTTTTTGAATTAATTTCCCCTTTTATACACTATTCTGACTCCTCAGATACCCAGGTTTGAGAGTAATCTTTGCTTTCAGATTCTTGAAATGCATTTGTTTATATATATGTATGCACTCCTAATTACAAATAATATTATGCAAATGATATTGTTTCCTGATACCTGAAGAAATTACAAATGGCTTCTCAGCAATATCACAAGGTCATTAAAATCCAAGGAAAGTAGTTTCCTGGATAAAATACATTTATTATGGAAGAATATTTTCAAGCAAGAGGAGCTTATGGCTGTTTTTCCTTCCCCAGTTCCAGTGTCTCGCCCTGTCTTCACCCTCAGGGGCTCCAGGAACCAGGCTGTGGTGGGCGATATGGTGGAGCTACACTGTGAGTCCCTGAGAGGCTCTCCTCCAATTCTGTACCGCTTGTATCATGAGGATGTCATTCTGAGGACTAGCTCTGCCCCCTCTGGAGGAGGAGCATCTTTCCATTTCATTCTGACCGTGGAACATTCTGGAAACTACTCCTGTGAGGCTGACAATGGCCTGGAAGCCCAGTGCAGTGAGTCGATGACCCTCAAAGTCATAGGTGAGTTACCTCGGCTCACCAACACAGCCAAGAACTGCTAATGCCTCCAGCTCCCAGAAGCAGTAGCTGAGGCTAAAACTGCCCTCTGTGGTGGCATCTGGGTGTACATCTTGTCTCCAGAGTGCTTTTCTGAAGTATGGTTTTGGGAAGCTGGACTTTTCTGGTAACACAGTTAAAATGTCTTCTTGAATTAAAAGTCTTCAGTAGCAATGCTTAGAAGACTTTCTTAAACATAGACTATTCTCTAATCTGAAATTATGATACTAGTCTACTCGTATCTGGGTGAATCTCTTTGACTCTCAATGAACCTCTACTCTTGTTTTTCCTTTATTACGTGGAATATAAATGTTGCTTACTTTCTACCACTGTAGTAGTGTATTAGCATTAGTTATCTGTGCAGCCCTTTTGGGAGAGACTTTCTGTGATTCCTAAAAGACAGGGCACAGATGACTGGGGCAGAGACCAGGGGAGCAGGATGAAATGAAGTGAAAATGTTTCCCCTGAGTCACATTCCACCATTCTGCAGGCTGTCTTTTGATCCCTGTGGGCACTGAGTGCAAAAAGAGAGGGAAAACTCCTTGATGCCTTTGTACCTGTTCATTGATGCCCTCTTATGAGCCAAACTCCAAATCCCTGTTTAGGGAGAAGTGAGTTTAAGGAAAAGTGTGTTTAGAGCTGTTGCATTGAATATGCTAGACTAGGCATCAAACATAAATAAATGTAGGGGCTTAGCTAAATATCCTTTTTTTATATTGACTTCAGTCTTCTGCATTATAAAGTGGTAAAAAAAATGTACTGGATAGAAATCATGACTATCTACCTCCTGACTTCGAATTCTGTGATTTTTGACAACAGGAAATTGCTAGGCTCAAATGTATCTGGAAAAAAAGATATGTGAAAGAAACACTAACTATCCCTGCCCCTGGAATTCATTTCAAAAACAAAAGATCACGCAGTGGGGGCAAACACACTCATACTCACATAAAGCAAAACGTAGGCTGAATCTCTCCCTCTTTCTTGGTTGGATCCCTGCGTATTGTAGAGAATGAAGGCAGAATTAAACAAGCACTTTGATCTGGGAATCCAAGTCCAGAATCCAGCCTCTTCTCAAGGTGGCTGTAAAAGCTAGCTCGTTTTGCCACCTAAGAAATGACTTCACCTCAGATGTGAATTTTCCCGTCCAAGGAGCTCTCTCTTCCCAACTTTCACCCACACATCCATTCATCAGCAGCATCTGCGGCAGCCAATTTTCCTCCAAGTTCTGCAGTACCATTACCAGTTTGCCCATGACCTTTTTCAAGAGCACAGGCATGCTCCACTGGCTTAGGGCTGCCAGCCTTGTCTCACAACCCAGAAAGTCAGCATCTCCTAGACTGTGCCTATGGTTTTTTAAATTTTCTGCTCACCCTCATCCCCTTGTTTTGTAACTCCCTACACATTATTCTGATATTTCTTCATTGCAGCTAGTGCTTCTTGCCCAGCCAAGATGAATTATGTCACCACAGTCCATCAGGATATAAGTTGGGAAGAACCATGGTGTGGGGGAGGGGCGTTTCTCATTAGCATCACTACCAGGACTGTTGCATCAACAGTGATTGAGCCACGACCACCTCAGACCTTGTGCAGTGTTATGCAGTATCTCATTTAATAGTTAAGACACATTTGTGTGGGACAGATTCTTCCCCAGCTTTCAGGAGAGAAAACTGAGGCTTAGAGAGGTGAAGTAAGTCACTGAAAGACACAGGTAGTGATGGGAAAATGAGGCTGCAACGCGGCCTTTTCCGACATACATTCATCTACAAACTCTGGTGTGTATTTTGAGTCATAATTTCAGAATAGAGAATAGTCTGTGTTTAAGAAAGTCTTCCAAGCATTATTAATGAAGACTTTTAATTCAAGAAGACTTAACTGTGCTACCAGAAAAGTCCAGCTTAACCAAAATCATACTTGTAAAGGAACCCTGGAGACAAAATGTACACCCAGATGCCACCACAGAAGACACCTTTAGCCTCAGCTACTGCTTCTGGGAGCAGCATACACACACACACAATACATACATACATACATACATACATACATATGTATTATGTATAATATATGTAATATAACTAATAATGAAGGTGAGAATATTTTCTTTTCATGTATTTGGTTGTTGCAGGGTCTCACTACACAGCTGAGACTCAAGAAATCATCCTGCTATTCAGTGTCTCTAGCACTGGGATAACGGGCATGCATCACCAAGCCCTGGGCATGGGGCTGGTATGGTTTGTGGTGCCAGGGAACCAACCACAGTGTCTGTACTTGTCAGGTGCTTTAGTCCACTGAGCTATCTCCTTGGCCCAAGGATATTTTTGTATACTAATTAGCTATTAGAAGTTTTTGGTTACTCATACTTTTTTACACTTTTCTACTGTACATTTATCTACATGAAAAGTTATTTGCAGATCAAAGTAATTAACTTGGTTGATCACATATATTTCAAATGTTCCAAGATTGAATGGAACCTGACATTTTCCATTTGTTTACAATATTATGTTTTCCTTACAAATGTATTCAAAGCAAGCAGGACACAGTGGTACATGTCTGTAATCCCAGCATTCTGGGAGGCTGAGGTAGGAGAATTGCAAATTCAGATCCAATCTGGTTAACTCATTGATTTAGCAAGAACTTGTCTCAAAACATAGTAAAAACAAAGTTACTACTGAAATCTTGCTCTTGTTCAGTTCCAGTGTCCCGCCCTGTCCTCACACTCTGGATTCCCAGGCCCCAAGCTGTGGTGGGGGATGAGATGGCGCTTCATTGTGAGGCCCCAAGAGGCTCTCCACCAATCTGGTACCAGTTTTATCACGAGAATGCCATCTTGAGGAATGACTCCACTTTCTCTGGAAAAGGAGTGTCCTTCAGCTTCTCCCTGACTGCAGAACATTCTGGAAACTACTCCTGCAAGGCTGACAATGGCCTGGGAGCCCAGCAGAGTGAGGTGGTGACACTCACCATCCAAGGTAAGTTTCTTATGCTCAAGCCGCAGAAAGACAGTTCCTGTGTCCTCTTTGTCTGATAATAATCCTCATGATGCTGGATCAGGAAGAGTGCTTCTCAAGCACTCTACAGTGGGAGCTCTCTAATTGTACTCTGAAGTAATGGGATGAGCAGGTGTGTGGAGAAAGCGAGCACTGCTGAAAGCAGAGGTCATCAGCTGGCTACCTCTTCTCTCAGTGGTCATCATCCATCTTGACCCCCCAAGTCTTGCCTAAGGCACTGAGACAAGTTTCCTGATCAAGGCATGGGCAACTTCCTGTGTCACAGAGCACCTACTTAACCGTAGGAGTTAATCAACCCTGCTCATCCTCTCTCCCAAGCATCAGCTTCAGAGGCTAAGGCTGCTTCTCTCTGAGCCTTATGCACAGGGTCTTCCCCGCAGGGCTGACCGAGAACAGAAGAGGTGCTCTAGCTACAGGACTCACTGGGGCACTAGTCAGCGTGCTGGGCCTTGCTGCTGCTGGGGCACTGCTGTTGTACTTCTGGTTCTCAAGAAAAGCAGGTGGGTAGCTCCCTGGAACACTTGCTCTGGAGCCAAGGTAGACTGTGGTGACGAAGTGACTACCAGGCTTCAGTAGCCCCTCCCCCCACATTGCACAGTCCTTCACCTGTCCCTCTGGGTCCCCCGTAAGTCCTGTTTACCAGATGCAGAGCTGCTGCAACAACTGATTGGGTGGAACAGGCCACAATAAGATAGAATTAATCCAGCTTCATAAACTGCACTGTTTTCTCCTCTGTTCCTTTCCAAGACATCCCCACCCCGACCCCTTGCCCCAAGGAATGAGAAAAGGAAGAGAACGACTGAGAGATAAAATTAAATATAGGGAAAAAATTGGACTTGGAAACTTAGTGATTTTTTAAAATGTACAGCATTTTCATAAGTGATCAACTCTATTAGACTGCCTATGGTTTGTAAAGATTATCATCTTTAAACCTCTAGTTTAAAAGATTGGAGACTGTGTACCCCCTTTCAGTTTATGGCTACACTCCTCTGCCGACTAAAGTCAGTAGTTTAGTTGTTGTTATCCCTTCAGCCACCTTCCTTGGGCATAGCTTGGATGATGAGAACTCCAGGGACAGCAACTCCCAGCAGCCTGTGTAAGCCTCCTGTGAGTTTATGTCCCTGTGAAGCTTCCATCGGCTGGAATCCAAAGTCCCTGTGTTTTGTTTTTCAGGAGACAAGTCTGCCCCTGACTTCTCCAGGTAAGATCTGGGCTATATTCCTGTACAGTTCATGAAATGCCCACAGGGTAAACAAATGGAATGAATATGATTGTCACCCAATACTCAGTTTCCTGACTTGTTGTGGATGTGGTATCTGCTTTGGGTTGTCACTTCCCTTGGGGTAACGCAAGGCAATTTCTGGCATTATCTCACCTACCTTATTTTCATAAACCCTATTTTCAGGTGTTAGTTGATTTTTACTATCTCACAACCCTGTAATTGTAATTGTTGGCTTCATTATCTGAAGGACCAATTATAAACCCATCCATGCCTTGAAACCACTCAGTTTCTTTAGCTTAGAAAATTTATGGCGAGCCAACCTAATTGGTTCCTGTTGTGATGACAGCCAAGAAAGTGGAGCCACAAAACTTGGTCACTGAGGGATCACTCTGCCAGCAAGAGGGGTGCCTGGGATGAAGAGCTACCATCTTGAATTCTAAAGGTTGAATTCTAAAGGCTGACATTAGAGCCCACATTAATGCTAATACACTTTCCTTGGATATCGTAGTGATATCCAAAACACTTCGAATTCCTCTAAGCTTTTGTCATGACTGATTTATAAGCCTTTGATCTTTATAAAAGTAGAGATTTTGGGGGTACTAGTTTGAATCTTGGTGATTTCTTGTTCTAGTTATATAGCCTTCATAAGTCACTTAATCCTAGGGGAACTCCATTTTTTAAATCTATGAAATGGGGAGAAAAAAGAACTAATGGAGTATTGTTCTACTCATGAACCCAGTGTCTGTTGCTTACAAAAAGCCTGGAAAGCCAGGTGATACAAATTTCTTAATGTTTGTAGGATAAGGTACATAGATAGTTTTTTATACATTTAGCTCTGTTTCTAGACTTTCCAGCCACCCTGTAGTAAAATTTCATTAACTGAGAGTGAATGGCATAGCTACTTCTTCAGACTTCCTGGAAAGCAGCCATATTTCTGTATCTCACAGGAACCCCTCAGATTCAAGCTCCCAAGAGGCTACCTACCACAATGTACCAGCCTGGATAGAACTGCAACCAGTGTACCTCAACGGTAAAGACAGAGGGGCATCTATTTTTGCAGGGGTCAAAGGTTGGTGTGGGACAGGAGATGAGGATGGACTACATATGGGCCTGGCGGGCACTGGTCCTTCCAGGCATCAAACCGTCTGGGAGAGGAGGGATTGGCTCCAAAAAGAGCCAAGTACTTGTGTGGCCTCTACAGCTTCCACTTGTTTCTCAGTAAATCCTAGAGGAGAAGATGTGGTTTACGCAGAAGTGCGAAGAAGCAGAGAGGAAAGTAAAGACGCAGGTAATGTCTGAGTGTCTCTCTTCTGGCCAGCCTCAAGCCTGATGGCCAGTTTTATTCGGTTTCCACTACTTCAGTAGGTCTGGACTAACCAGGCACAGAGCTACTCCTCTCAGTAGGGCAGATGGGCTTCTTACCTTGAGCCTATAGTGTTTGAGATTAATCCCACCTCTTCACGCAGTGATGCTTTCTCTGTTTACTGCAGATGGCCTCATTGTCACTGGCATAACGGCGTCACCCTGGGCATTTACTTATCCCCTCCTGCTCCAGTGTCTTCATCTGTAAAAATGAAGCAGGACCATTACCTCTTGCTGTCTTAATCTAGGCTAGTGTAGTGGAATACTCTAGTCTCGGTGCCTTGAAGGAGAAGTGTTTATTAGCTGTAGTTCTGGAGGCTGGAGGTCCAACAGCAAGGTGCTGACATGCTCAGGTTCTGCATAAGGGCCCTTTGCTGGTTTGCAGACAGATACTGTCTTGTTGTACCCTTGCATAGAAGAGAGATCATCTTTTTCCTATTTTATAAGGACATTAATTCCAGCGTGACCTAATTATTCCCAGTTTCGTCTCCAACTACATCAGATTGGGTGTTGGAGCTTCAGCACATGAATTTGGGGTGGGGGTGGGACATGAACACATCAGTCCCTGGGACCTTCCTGCCTGTGTTAGTTTGCTGTTGCTAATATGGGACGATACCACGAATTTGTTGGGGTTATATAACACACATTAATTATTTGACAGCTCTATAGGTCAGAATTCTGACATAGGTCTCCCCGAGCTAAAATTAAGGCACTGGGGGGCCGTGTGCCTTTGTGTGGGCTGTAAGGGTGAATGTGTTTGACTTCTCCTGCTCTTTAAGGCCTCCGCTTTCCTTGGTGTCTGTCTCCTTCCTCCATGTTTATAGCCAGCCATGTTGCAGTAACTCACTAGTTATTGTTACATAGGTAGACCTTCCTGTGTACCTGACACACAAAAAAGTTACTCAGCCCATGACACACAGAAATTATACAGACCCAAATATTTAATATATGCATATCTGTAAATAAATTCATATCTAGTTACAAGAGCTCTGTAGACAGACAATATCATGAGTGAACTGAAGAAAAAGTTGAATGACTTTCCCCGGGTCCCAAGATCCCAGGAGTAGCGAGGCAGACCTGGGGCTCAGTTAGAGGCGACCTGGACCTGGAGTCTGCCCTCAAAAGCCTGCTCCAGGCTGTGCTGCCTCTTCATAATGCATAGTGCAAATAAGAGATCAAGGAACTACTAACAAAAGCAAGGGTAGGTTTTCTCCTTGTGAGAGCTCCCTGGCAGCTAAGTGTAGGAACATGTGAGGTGATGTGGAGGGGAGGACTTGCCAGCATGGTGAGGCTGAAGGAGGGAAGATTGCTGGGGAGGGGAGAGACAGAGCAGAGAGGTGGCTCCAGCAACCAGGCTGGCCCTTCATGGCTCAGCACACCTCTTCTTTCCACAGAATCCTCCAGACCCAGGAGCCTCAGGAGCGAGGTGAGTCTTCCGACCTATGTAGCCCACCTTGCGGCCACCGGCTCTGGCCCTCACCCAAGCGCTCTTTCCTCCTAGGGCTCCTCTGTCATCTACTCCCAGGTGAAGGTGGCCTGCACCCCAGCCTGCAGGGCCCAGCAATCTGTCACCTCAGCTCCTCACAGATGAGTTACATGACTTTGCAGCTGCTGTCCCAACCCCTGCACCCCAATGTTACAGTGGGGGAGCGGGAGCATTGAGTGGGAAGACTTCAGCTCTACCAAACCAAACCTCCTCATGTCGGGTGCCCTGCTCTCAGGCTGACCAGCACCCACAGCGCTGCTGCACTCTCACCTGTCTCCTTGGCCACCGCTCTTCATGAGTGGGGCTTTGTATTTAATGATAAATCAGTCCCAGCCCGGAGCACTTCTGTATGCTGGCCTCTTCAGTGAGCTCGGCGCATTGGTGGCACCCACTGACCTTCAGTGAGAACTGCTCATCAGCTCTAGCCTGGAGGACCCACTCTCTTTGCATGTGTGTCTCCGTTGCCATCACTGGGGAGCTACTGCCGTCCTCTGCCAAGCAAGAAGCACATCACTCTACCCCAACAGTGGACTTGTGTAGGCCTCCCTACAGCAGAATGGTGTTTGGTACTCTTCTACCTACCTCAGACTCCAGGGTCAGCTCTTCACACTGGCATCTTTTTTTCTGTCCTGGCCATGTACCAACACCTACCCAACCAAGTAAGTGGATTTTCTACCTTAAGCCCCAGGTCTTGTTTTGCCTGTAAGAAGTAACAGCAAAAGGTCAGAAGTACCAGGGTTGCACATGATATACGTGTGTATGTGTGTGTGTGTGTGTGTGTGTGTCTGTGTGTGTGTGTGTGTGTGTGTTTACAAAGCACTCAACAGTATTTGACCAAATGAACATATGGGGGCCCAGCAGGATGGCTCAGTGGTCTAAAGCGCCTGCTTGGGAAAGCTTGGGCAGCTTCAGAGACCGTGGTTCGATCCCCAGCACCACATACTGCGCCAGCCCTGCCCTCAGGGCGGGCTGAGCCGGCCATAAAAATGAGTGAATAAACAAATAAAGGTTCTGAAACAAGAAAAAAATAAATTAATTAAAAAAACAAACAAAACAAATGAACATATGAATGAAAGAGGAAGAAACTGAGGTTAATCAAACTGCCACCTGATCTGACATGGTCCCTAGGAAGCTAAGGTACTGTTCCTCTTTCCCCTAAGTGAGAAATAAAGAGAAGGATTTGGGGTGAGGAGAAGGCTATTCACCACACTGGATAATTAGTGGGCTTATGGGAAACTTGTAAGATGAAAGATTCAGATTCTGTAAGTCTGGGTGGAACCTGAGATTCTACATTTCCAATAGGTTTTCAGGTAACAGATGACACGTGTCTGGGAAGATGTAGAGAACCAAAGTCTCTCAGGTCCGGCTCCCTCCGTGTGACTCCAGAGGGGCCATTCGAGTGGATCACACTGCTGCTGAGTCACCTTTAGGCAGAGCACCCCCTTCTCCTGGAGCCAAGAGAACTTCTCTGTGGCAATTGGATTTCATCAGCCACCCCAGTCAGAGGAGGATGGCAGCCACCATCTTGGTGAACCTCATCCCTGGCCTTACAACCTCAATGTGTACACAGTGAATACACATGCTCTTTTCAAGGTGATTCGCTGTCACCCATGAGGCAGGGCTTGCTTGCTACACCCTAGCAATGATCTTCATACCTTCTCTTAATTTCTGACCTCAGTATTTCATGTCATAGGATTGCTTCTAAGCCCTATAACCTCAAAATCCTTCCTAGGGCACTCGAAGGTCTCCACCTACCTTCCTCCCTATGCCCTTCACCTGATGTCATTGCCCTGGAAGCTCTGCACCTAGTTTGTGCTCTTCGCAGTCCTAGCAAGCCTTTCTGCAGTACTTCTTCCCAGAAGACATTTCTCTATCATCTCTTCCAGTAATTCTGTTGATTTCTGTCACCCTGACTTAAATGTCAGCCTCACAACATTCAGTAGTCTCTCTTTTGGGCTCCCCTAGCCCTTTTACACAGATAGGGAAATACTGATGTTAATGTCAGGAAGGGATTTAAACTTTATTGAGACAACTCCGATTTTGTAGCTGGAAATTGGGAACCTGAGCAGTGAATGGCAGAGCTCAGATGAAGGTAAATCCAGGGCCCCTAGCCCACAGGTTGCATCCTCTCCTCAAAATCACTCATCTGTTGCAGAGATGCAGGCATTTTATCTTTTCGGCAAGGATGAGAGATCCTTCAAACCAAAGCGCAAGTCCCACTGATACGTAGGCAGAGCTCAGTACAGTTTCTGGCATATAACTGATCTTTAATAACTGACAGTCAGATTCCATGCCTGTAAGTCCGCTTGATGAGCACACATCTCTACAGCCATTCACATCTTTATCCGTTGACACTTAGCCCATGGGAATCGAATACTCAGAGCTCAGAGTGTTTTAGAATACCAATAAAATCATTTCTACCAGTCCCTGATTATGAGTCTGAGGTGATTTTTTTTAATTTGTTCAAAACGGATATGTTCTGTGGATATCTAAAATACAAAAGGAAACCCAATCAGTCCTTTTTATTTTGAAACAAGATCTTGCTACATTTCTCAGGCTGACCACAAACTTGTGATCTTTCTGCATCAGCCTCCCAAGAGCTATTACCACTTGTTCTAGTACGTGAAACCCTTCCTCACCCTCATTTCATCCCTCCAACTCCCTGTGTGGGGCTTGCTCAATTCTTAGTGAATAGTTTTGTTGAAAGGGGCTTTTCCTGTTTTTCAAGACTAACACCTGCAACCCAGTGAAGAGTTCCACTAGTGACAGGTATACCCTTGTTCGGAAGTGAATCCAGACACATCCCACAGAGTTTGCCCTGGTCACACCTACCCTTATGGCTTTGGGATCCTGAATCCCTTCTGGGTGAAGCATAGAGCCCATTAAAAGTGATGATGGAGAAGGAGGAGGTGGAGATCCAGTAAGTGCACTGAGCATTTTCTTCGCTTCTGATTCAGCCTGCTGGAAGCCAGGGTTCCTAAGCAAACCCTTAGAGAATGGAAGGCAGCCCCTTAGCTCTTGGGAAGATTTGTTGAGCTCAGGAACATGAAGATCCCTACTGGGGTGGAACCACATCCCCAGTGAAAGGGCTTTCAGGAGGTCTTGACACAGTGCTTTGGAACCTAGGAGCATAGGCAAGGAGCATTTTCTCAACACTGTCATTTCTTCCACATTAATGGAGCCCCATTGACAACATCCTTCTGGGCCCTCTCTCTCCTCATTCGTTCCTTTTAGAACTACTTAGTTCTCTGGAAGCTTTAGAAGGAAAGCATGGACCTACAGAGTCCAACCCCTCTGTGTGTCTTTCTCACAGTCAAAAGGAGCCCACAGGAGCTCTTCTCCTCTGCCCTCAGTTTTAAAGGACCTGCCTCTCTAGAGAGGCACCAGGAACATAAGTTCACCCTCAACGCTGGCACACAAGCCCTCAGACCTGGAGAAATAGAACAGAGGATAATTCAGGAGAGCAAAGTGCGCAGCAAGGTGGGGAATTCCACCTAAGCGAGGGCAGCTGGCTTTCCACATCAGCGATGCTTATTCAGTGTGGTCCTGGCGGCTCTTTACCATAGCTGTTTCCAACTGCTTTCAAACTGTTTGGTATTGCTTTGCATTTTGGCTACTCAACCTGACAGAGAAAATCTAAGCCACAGGGTGCAGAGTTTATGGCAGGTTGGTAGAACTTTGTCCTGGGGCTATGTGACTGCTGATCACTGAGCAATGTAGACATGTTTTGTGCTGATCTGGATTATAGATTCCAGCCACTACAACTGCCAGGCCAGGGTCCCTGTTCCTCCTGGCCCTTGGCCCAAGACTGAATAGTATCTCCTTTCTGTTCAGTGTATTAGTTATGGCTCTCTAGAGAAAAAGAAACAATATCAAATACATATAACTACACAAAGGGGTTCATTGGGTAGGCTTCCAGTATCAGAAGTAGGAGGGTCACAATGGTTGTCTACAGGATCAGTAGTAGAAGAATCCAAAAGGTACACTGGGAGGCCAGAGGACCCAGTAGCTGTCCAAGGTCAAAGACCTGGAAGCCCACGCTAGAATCATGGATGGAAGTTTGCAGTGGAAAGCTGAAGAAACTATTGCTGGAAGGCTGAAAACTTTGGAGGTCAACGTCCACAGGCAGTGACAAAAACTAGGGCTCTTCTCAAGCAGGGAAACTGCTGTTCTCTTCTTTTTTATTCTGTTCAACATACAGTTCTATTTATTGGTTGGTATCACTCATATTCAAGGTAGATCTTCTCAAGTAGTTTGCTGGTCCTCATATCATCCACAGACATATCCAGAATGTACTAATCTTCCAGAAGGTTCCAACTCAAGTCAGATTGGCAAGTCACAATTAACAATCCCACACATCATGGACCACACCACACTTCTCCCCTGGGTCCCTCCTGGGCTGACGCGTCCATGTGCATGGAAGTGGACACTGATGATGAAATGCTAAAATCAGTGAACAAATTTTTTCACCCCACCCTCACCCTGGTACACTGTTCAGAGATTCAAAAGGTTGATAGAGTGACATCCTGAGAGAAGAAGCAATCAGTTTGTGTCAGAGCTGAGGCCAGACTAGGATGACACACCCTGCATGACGCATACATGTGTTCTCTTTCGTTCCTAGCTTCTCCTGATCCTTCTTATCCTCACTCCCTGGGATTAGACGTACCCATCGTCGTGTGTCAGTGCATAGCCGAGGGTTTCAGGCAATTTTCTTGGCAATCAGAGCCAGGACAGCAGGCTCCATCAGCCGCAGGCCACATACAATCCCACCCAGCCACATAGCAGTTAGGTGGGGCTTAGCAGTGAGACACCAGACCTGTGGCCCACAAGTGAGGGAGGACTTTGGAAAGCCAAGAGCCTTGACAAGATGCCCACTTATTCTTTTTTTTTTGGTGGGACCAGGGTTCAAACTCACGACCTTGCACTTGCCCAGCAGGCACTTGTGCCTCGGAGCTATCTCCCCAGCCCCTGCCCACTTATTCTTGACAGACGTAGCTGCCCTGAACAGCTGTGACTACAACAAAGCTTCAACCATTTTTTAAAATGCATATTTTCATTAAAGCTTTTAATTGTAGGGACCCAAAGCAGTATTTTCTGTGTGAGGCAGCTGAGTTCCATGAGTGTGTGTGCAAGCTATCTAGTGTCAGGGTCTTACATAGACAGACTGGACCAGATATGCTGACCCAACTAAGCAGGACCTCTCTGTAAAGAAGCCTCATGTCAGGGGCTGAGGTACCCAGCATTTTTGTCCCCTGGGACTGGTTTCATGAAAGACAGTTTTCCTCATGATACAGGCTGGCGAGGGTGATGGTGGCGGTGGTGGTGGGGGGATGAGGAGGTTCTGGGTGATTAGAAGGAACTCGCATCCTAGATCGCTCCCATGTGCAGCTCATAGTACTGATGGCACTCCTGTGAGACTCTAGTTCTGCTGCTTATCTGACAGCAGGAGGCCCTCAGCTGGCAATGAGAGCAGCCCTAAATACAGATGCTGATTCCCTCTGGCCTGCTGTTCACCCTCACTTCCTGCTGTGCACTTGGGGGATGGGTTATTAACAGGTCCTTGGTCAGGGCTTAGGAACGCCTGAGCAAAGGCACAAGCACTGTTCCTCCCTGCAGAAATGCAGCTCCTGGGAAAGTGCAACAAGGGGAGAGGCTACTTCAGAAGGCAGGTGTCTCCGGTGTCATTGAAAATAAAGAGGGGACAAAGCAAGAGTAGCTGAAGACAAATGCAGGTTCGGCTACAAGGGTCTCCTGGAGGCTTCCTGAGTAGACCGCTCCTGCCAGTGCAGGTCTGAGGACACAGAAGCACAGGCTCTGAAGAGGAAATTGAAAAATTCCTCAGGGAAAATGGCATCAAAGAGTACGTTCTCAGCCTTGACTACTGTGCAGTCTGGACTGCATTGTGTTTGGCCCGTGGTTTGTGTCTTCACATTCACTGAATAAAATTGACTTCTGCGATTGCGGAGACTGATGAGTTATAAGATCTGTCTAGCAAACTGGGAACCAATGGAAGCCAAGGGTGTAGATCTCAATCCAGGACTGTTTTCCTTGAAATACAGGGAAAGCCATTTTCAGTTTGCCTCTGAAGGCTGGCATCCCTGCTTAAGCCAGGAAGGAGGCTACAGCTGAGAGTATCGGTCCTCTGTTCCACTAGATCTTCAGTGAGCATCAGGGATCACAATCATTTTATCCACTTTAATTGTTTCTAATGCTCATGTCATGAAGCTCTGCCTTGACAGGAACACTCAGAATAGTCTTGGACTAAATGTGTGGGCACCCCAGAGTGAATTGAAAGAGAAAAAAGTAGAAAAAGCAATAAAATAGAATTTAAAGACAGACTAGTACAACAATAACAACAGTACATTGTGTATTGTCTACGTAGGAGTTATTCAGAGTTCAAGGCATGCATGAAATAATGACCAGATAATGTTAACACAAGTCCTTCTTTTGAGTGAACTAAAAGAAACAAACTGTATAATCGTCTTAACTGTCTTGTATATAGGTACATTTTCCCCTGCTCTCTTCCTTCCTTTCCCCTTTCCCTCATTAGTTCCTCTTTTCTTTTAAAAGATTTCTTCCTAATTTATAATTACTTGTTCAGCTTCTTACACTAGTAAGATCATGTGATACTTACACACATGGGCCTGATTTACTTCACTTACGAGTATGATCTCAAGTTGCATCTGTTTACTTATAGAGATTTTGGGAGGCATACTGGGAATTGAACTCACAACCTTGAACTCATCATCTTGAGCTTGCCAGGCCCACACTGTGCCACTGAGTTATATCTCCACGTCCTCCATTTACCTATAAAAGTTTCCAGCTTGTCATTCTTTGTGGTTAAGTGACACTCCATTATATCTAAAATACATAATGAATAGAAACAAATCAGGTCCCAAAATTCAAAGGCCCAACACACACACACAAAATGGGCATCTGAGATGAATAGGCAGTTCTCAGATGAAATAAAAGCAGCAAATAAATAGATGAGAAACTGTTCAACATCACTGGCCATTTGAAAGATGCAAATTCAAAATAACACTGAGATTCCATCTTACCCAAGAAAAAATGGTGGGCATCAAGAAATCAACTAAGAACAACTTTTGGCAGGGCTGTGGGGAAAAGGACCCCTTCTCCACTATTGGTGGAATGTAGACTGGTACAACCACTGTGGATATCGATGTGGAGGTTGCTCAAAAGACTGGGATTACAGGTTCCACTTGACCCAGCTCTTTCCCCTCTAGGTACCTCTCCAGAAGAACTAAACATACCACAGCACTACATGCACATTTATGTTAATGACAGAACCATTTACAATAGCCAGATCTTGGAAACAATCCAAACGCCTGTCAGTTGAGGAATGGGCACCCCAGACTGGCATAAAATGAAGCATCATGAAGATGACCTGTTGGCTCCACTAATTAATTAGTTTTATTGCTTATTTGGTTCAGAACTCTGATAAGGAAGAGGGTGTTCATGGTAGTGGGTGACCATCAAATAAAAGAGCTCAGCTTCCCTTACTTTTGAGATTAAGAAGGAGCCATCCACTCCAAGGGTGTATCTGCTTTCTCTCTGTCGCTCCACACAATCCATCATTCTCTTTGACATCTGGCTGACTTACACAGTGTCTTCTAATTTAATTGTACTTCAAATTTTTTTATTTTTATTTTTTTCTTGTTTCAGAACCTCTATGTGCTTATTCACTCATTTTTATGGCTGGCTCAGCCCACGCCCTGAGGGCAGGGCTGGCGCAGCATGCGGTGCCGGGGATGGAACCGTGGTCCCTGAAGCGCCCAAGCCTGCCCAAGCAGGCACTTTAGACCACTGAGCCATCCTGCTGGGCCCTAATTGTACTTCAATCAACCCACTTTGTGGTCTTTCTCATCCTCCAGCACCCTCTGATCAATACTACCCAGGCAACAGTGAGCTAATTCTCAAATATAGCTATTACTGATTAAAAGATTAATAAGTATCAGACATCATGCCAAGATTTTTGCATACATCTTCCAAGTTAGTGCTCAGAAGCCTGTGAAATAAGTATCCATTCATCCATCCATCCATCCATCCACCCATCCATCCATCCTTATTCTACAAGTGAAGAAGAATCTGGGAAAGAAACTGGTTTAACCTGAGGCCAGTTGGAGCTAGGAGTGTCTAGCACCGATGTTCATGTTCTTAATTACTTTACCAAATGTTCTCGGTATAGCTCACGGATGCCATTTAGGCAAAGGTTTTTGTGGAAGAGCATAACAGCATGTATGACTTGGGGTCAGGGAGCCTGACCCCAAGTACAGGCTGTATCCATTCACTAAACTCTCTGAACTTGGGTGGCCTCATCTGTCCTATGGCAAGCATAATTATAGATGCTTGAGTGAGCTGCATAAGGACGGGGATAAGGCGTGTGTAAACCCCCACAGGTGTTCATGGGAGCAGATTGTGAAGTTTTCGTGCTCACAGCAAAACTGTGTCTGTTTCTATTTTCTTTATTGGTCTCTGCATGATAGCGCAGTGCTGCAGGTGCTCATTTGCTGAAAAGATAGTTCAGAGGAGAACGAGAGGAAATCATCTAGAATCTCTCTCCTTTTTTTAATGTCAGAAAAACGGGAAAATTGGATGAGAAGTATGGTAATGCATACATTTAGCCTTTCAAAGATTGGCCTTTGTGATTTGGGTATTAGTTGAACATTGACTAGAGAAATAAAAACAAAATGGTGATGTCCTTAGAGACACTTTTTAAAGTATTTTTGACAAGGAGCCTGTTATTTGCACATAAGAAGGTTTAAATTAACACTAGTCCTCAGGTGAGACCTGGTATGCCATGAAAGACTTACTTTCCTGGTACCAGGAAGATTCAGAGATTAAGAACTGAAAAAGAAAGAAAGAAAGAAAGAAAGAAAGAAAGAAAGAAAGAAAGAAAGAAAGAAAGAAAGAAAGAAAGAAAGAAAGAGAAAGAAAGAGTGCTCCGGTCCACACCCCCACCTTCAGCCTTCTGCTTCCGTGCCCACTTCTCTCTCTCATTCATATTTTGCGCTTGTGCGAGACCTCTGAATGCCACATCCACCTGTCTCCAGAAGCAGTGGGCAAACCCATTGGAAAGTTCTGATCCAGAGCTGGCCGTGAGGCTTCTGGAAAGTGAGAAAGTTGAAAAAAAGAGGGAAAAATCGGGCTGAGAGCAAGTGTCCTTCACTTGTCTCAGTCTTCCCAGGGCACCTTCGCTTAGTCAAGGTTAACTGTCACCTTGCCGGTCCTGAAAATAGGATACCTTCTACAGAGGAGGCAAAAGGAAAGAACGGGCTGTACCCACAGCCACAGAGTGGTAGAGATATGAAGAAGTCATGAGGACCCCACCCAGGAAAGCCAATGGTTCCCAGCCAGTGATTCAGAGTAGGGGGTAAGAATGATCAAGAAGAGACCACTCATCTAATTCTCAAGGTGACCTCAAAGGCCATGCACTTCTTGTACATTTCTTATACTAGAGTCTGTTCATAGCATTTCTGCTAGCACATCAACCAGCATACACTCAATCACCTTCAGGGTTGAGGAATTCAGCACTCTCAAGGAGTCACCTCACAGGAGGTCAGAGCTCAAGGAACCTTTGGTACAGCTGGTTCAGCACAGAAGAACCAGGAATTCTATCTCCTGTCACCCTTCTTCCTATCTCACATAATGCTCTTCTGTGAGGAAATCATACTCCCTATACTTTCTAATCAAATCACTTGCCCTACATGTTTCCATCTAATAGCTGGGCCAGGGCAATAGTCCGAGTAGAAGAACAACTGCTTCCTTCACTGAAATCTGCTAGCTTGTTTATGAATAGATAATCAGTGTCTACAACTGAACAGAGACTATCTGGGTACTTGGAGTATGTCAGCAAACATAAAAGACATGTTAAAATTGTTGTCTCCAAGGAACTAAAATTCTGACATGAAAAACTGACATTTAGCAATAAATGTCACAAAGAAGAAACTTAGGTTGTAGTGTAGCAATATAGGCTGTAGGTGTTATGGAAAAGAAGGAGAGAAGAAAGAGGTCAGGAGTGGCCAAGGAAGTCTGTATATAAGTAGGGTACTCAGAGAAGTACTCAAAATGATGGGCCAAACAAAATGTTTGAACCACAAATGGGCATCAGAGAAAGGAATGACCCAAGAGGAGGAAATAACCCATAAGGTAAGTGGATCATACCTGAAGAAGGAGAACAGACAGTAAGCAGCAAGATAGAGACAGAGGGACCAGTTCCAAGGCCACTACAAGACCCTGGAAAGAGAGGAACATGGTTTACACCAGGTGAAGTGACGGTGGCAGTCAGAAACTGCTGAATACTGGGCACATTTTGAAGATGTGGCCTGACTAAGAATTTCCTGACTAATTACACATGAAGAACAAGAGAACGAAAGAATCAACAAGACTCCCCAGTAGTTAACTCGAACATTTGAAGGATGACAACTTCATCCAGAGGTGGTAAATAGCATGGGTAGAATAAATTTGGAGGAGATGATTAGAAATGTATTATGAACCAGTTCTGTCTGTGAGGAGTATTGGACATCCAAGGGCAGATGTCAGTTGATAATCTACATCTTCTACACCCGTGTAGAAGAGAGATCAGGAGACCTACTTATTGATCTCCAGATTATGTAAGTACACCATGAAGCCATCAAAGAAATGCATAGCCACAGAGAGAGGCTTACTTTTTATTTTTAAAGAGAAAAGAACAATAAGAGATAAGACATTAGAAATAACGCATAATTTCAGAAAAAACCAAGGTGACAGGTATTAAACAGTAGTCGCTACCTTGCACATTGCTGTCTTAAATGTACTTGCCCAGACTACAATGTATAAACATGTAAAATAAATCAAAGTAAAAATTTTCAGCATTAACTACTATCTTAAAAAAACAATAGAAAATAATAGTATAGTCATCTTAGCCATCCTGTGTATATACATACATGATTTTTCTCTTCCTTTTCTTCCCTTTCCCTCATTCAAATTGTTCATTCCTTTTGAGTAGTATCATTCCCTTTTACTATATCTATTGTACTTGTCATATTTTATTTACTCTTTCAGGTTCTTACACAAGGGAGACAATATGATATTTATACATATAGGTCTCATTTATTTCACTTACGAGTATAGCCTCTAGGTGCATCCATTTACATAGGAAATCTTCAAGTTCATCTTTGTTTATAGCTTAGTAATACTCTATTGTATAAAAATACCACATCTTTTTATTCATTCCTCAGTTGATGGGCATTTGGGTTGTTTCCAAGTTCTCCTATTACAAATTGTGCTGCTATAAACATGAGTGCGCATGTGTTGCTGCTGTGGTTTGATCTTTTCAATTCTTCAGGGAAAATACTCAGAAGGGGAATATTTGGGTAGTATAGGATTTCTAATCCTAGTGCTTTGAGGCATCTCCACACTGATTTCCACAGCATTTGTACCAGTCTACATTCTCACCAACAGTAGAAAAGGCTTCCATTTTCTCCACAGCCTCTTCAGCATTTGTTATTAGTTGATATCATTACAATAGTTATTCTTTCTTGGGCAAGATGGAATCTCAGTGTTGTTTTAATTTTCATTTCTTGAATAACCAGTGCTGTTGAACATTTTTTTTTTGTCTTTTTGAGACAGGGTCTCACTATGGAGTTCAGGCTGGCCTTGAGCTCACTTTTGTAGCCCAGGCTGGTCTCAAACTCGCACCAATGCTCCTGCCTCAGCCTCCCGAGTGCTGGGATTACAGGCGTGCACCACCATGCCCAGCTGAATATTTTTTTCATATATTTTTGCCATGTGTATTTCTTCTTTGAAAAGTGTGTATTCATCATTTTTGGACTTGGTCTTAAAAGTTGGGGGACAGATGATTTTTAGTTCTTTATATATTCTAAATAGAAGTTCTTTGAGTGATGGTTGGTTAAGATTTTTTCCTTATTTGTGGGTTTTCTTTTCACATTTGGTGATTTATTTTCTGAAACTTTTCATTAAGATAAAATCCCAGTTGTTGATTCACTGAAGAACTTCCCATGCAAACACTTTGGTTTTTATTCATGAACTCTCTGCCTACCAACTATGTCTTCAAGAAATCTACCTTTTTTTCCAGTAGATTTAACATTTCTGTTTTAATGTTTAGATCTCTAATTCATTTTTACTTTAGTTTGGTGCATAGTGATAGATTTGGATCTAGTTTTAGTTTTTTCCATGTGGAAAGCCAGTTTTTACAGCACCATTTGTTTAAAAGGCTGTCTTTCTTCCAGTGCACGCATTAGGTCCTTGTCAAAAATAATCAGCTGAGTGTGTTTGCAGTTGTGTCTGCATCTTCTAATCTGTTCTACTGAGCCTCAGGTCTGTTTTATTGTGAATGCCATGCTGATTTGATCACAGTACCTTTGTAGTAGAATCCCAAGTCCAGGATTGTGAAGCTATCTGCCTGAGCTTCTTGACCACTTCAGGAGTATGTCGTGGCTGCCATTTTGGGGCAGTCAGATGAGCACACTACTATGCTCCTCACCATCAGTCATCACTGTTGTAACAGTGCTATGTGTGTTACCTCATTTCATCCTGCAATAACTCGCAAGGGAACTGAATTCTGTCTATGTTACAGAGGAAAATACGAAGGACTGAGACCTCAACATTGCCCATGAACACAGATCACTGAAGCATGAAGCCAAGTTTCAAATTTAAGTAACCAACTTTTAAATGCAATGCTATGCCAGTGAAGTAGAAGAAATAAACTTTGAAGACAAAATAAAATCTAAGCAGAAAACACAAAGAACTCATGAAAATGTGGTACTCAGAAATTCTCTGTGATATTTGATAGTTACATGTGTCTAAACTGTACTTGCTAGGCATGGCAGTGCATGCCTGTAATCCCTGCACATGGTAGGCTGAGGCACGAAGATGGACAAAGATTCCAGGGTAGCATGGGCTACATTGTAAACTCAGAGGCAGCTAGAGCTACATAGCAGATGCTGTCTTAAAAATGAAGCAAAGCAAAAAGAAACAAAAACATTAAAAATGAAAGGACCAATAAGATCTTATGGAAAATAGATAAATAAATAAGTAAACTTTTCAAATAAAAAAAGTGCTACTCAGGTATACAATGAAAAAAAATACATATATTCCAAAATGACAACAATATATTAGCCCTAGAAAGCAAAATGTTGGCAGCATGTCAGTAACTCCATAAAGATTGTGCTCAGAAGGTACTGTGACTTGGATATGCGATGTTCCCCTAAATTCTCCTATGTATAAATGATTCCTGGATCATGGCATGTAATAGCTCACTTACTGGTAGTACATGAGCCAGGTTAAGGCAGTTCCAGCCACAGGACCTAAAAGGTGGCACCTTCTTCCCTGGCTCCTCCTCTACTCTCTGCTTCCTAGCCACCATGATGTGATCAATGTTCCCCTTCCCAGACCCTTCCTCTGTGTCATTTCTGCCTCATAGCCAGCGAACCATGAGCTATCCACCTGAGTGAAATAAAGCTTTAATTGTGGGTATCAGGTATTCTTGTCCTCGCAACAAGAGTATGACAAAAATAGAAGGCAAGTCATTTCTACAATAGCAGCTGTATAAGTATGTACTTGAAATGAAGCTCTTTAGCAGTTTTTAGCTGATTCCAAATGATGAGGCAAAAATGAATGAATCTTTAATAACGAATGTAATAAAAAGATGGCAATTAGAAACACTGAGAAAAACACTACCATCTAAGAAAGCTGTGGTTCAAATGTGATGCAAGCTAAAGTGTGGAATAATTTCGGATAATTGATGGAGTGGAGAACAGAGACCCTCACCCACAGAACATCATCCTTTGAGTGCCCAAGGTTTAATTACACAGGATTTTATTTCCTTTTCTGTGGGCCTAATCACAGTAGTTGGTGCTGCAGAGAATCATGTTTCCATAATCATAATGCCTTAAATACTGTTTAAGTGTTTTCAGTTTTCAGAATTGCCCAAGAACAGAGCACTTAATTACCATAAGCGTGCTCAAGAGAAAAGTGATAATGTGGCTGGCAGAACTCTGAAGATGGAAAGAGGAGAGAAGTGTATGTGCACTAATTGCCTAGTTTTGTGCGGTGGAGAATCTATAGAGTTTATCTAATGATGATTAAG
This sequence comes from Myocastor coypus, assembly GCA_004027025.1. NCBI lineage: Eukaryota > Metazoa > Chordata > Mammalia > Rodentia > Myocastoridae > Myocastor > Myocastor coypus. Next base: position 48,218 of record PVJA010003851.1, on the reverse strand, counting down.
AAAGAGTTCTAAGTACACTACTATGAAGTAAAGATCTAATCACTAGAAAAACCCACTAATATTAAAGGTCAAAACCAGGAAGTAAAGAGGACAAGAAGAAATTTTTTAATTCCTTATCCTTTCCACAGCATAGATAGTAATACTGCTGAAAGTTGATAAGTAAAAAATTTACATATACTACCACACTGATATGCTAATAAATTACCAAATAACTATTAGCAAATCTATTGACCAAAGGAACAACACAGGAGCAAGAGGAAGGAGAGCCTTTAATTTTATTGCATGTTTCCTGCTGCTGTTCAAATTTTTGAACCTGGAGTGTGTGCCCTTTGCACACATATGTTGTTTTTTTGTTTTGTTTTCCTGGTACTAGAGATTGAATCAGAGGCCCCACCATGAGTTTTATCTCCATCCGTTTTTTTTTATTTATTTGACCCAGTGTCTCACTACATCACCCAGGCTGGGCTTAAACTTGAGATCGTCCTTCCTCAGCCTTCTGGAGTGCTGGGAGATTCTAGATGCACACCGCCACTCCCAGATCTTCACACTCATAGGTGTCTGCAGATAGAGCTGCATCAGAGTAGCTCTTCCGGCAAACTAAAATCTGAAGCTTCAGGTCTAACTGATGACCACCGTGTCTCACTGGGTGCCTAGGCTTGGGCCAGGCTAGGAAATAGAGTGCTCAAGATAGCCAGCTGCTCCTCTTTTTGAGTTGCTGACAGCCTTGGCAGAGGGCTTAGACAGAGGTCAGCCCAGGCACAGGGAGGCAAAAAACATGCCCAGCAGGCACTGTCCCAACACTGGACAGATGTGGATGAAAATATGCAGCCCGCTTCATAAATTTACACCAAAGAAGCCAGTTGTGGGGCCAGCCAAAGAGCTCAGAGTACTAAAGATCCTACTTAAGCAGGCCCAGGGCCCAGGGTTCGATCCCAGAATACCGTGCTGGTTCTGCCCCTGGGGTGCCCTGAGATTGCGATTACGATTAGGCCTGGTAGTGTGTGCCTGTAATCCCAGTGCTGGAGAGGCTGAACACAGGAAGGATCACTACAAGCCTGATCTGTGAAGTGAGACCCTGTAGACCCTGTACTAAATACATGAAGAAGAAGAAGAAGAAGAAGAAGAAGAAGAAGAAGAAGAAGAAGAAGAAGAAGAAGAAGAAGAAGGAGGAGGAGGAGGAAGAGGAGGAGGAGGAGGAGGAGGAGGAGGAGGAGGAGGAGGAGGAGAAGCCAGTGCTGAGGGAACAGACACTCAGCAACTTAGTCAAGTTCCCACCACCCAGACACAATACCACACACTCAATTTAAAAAAGAAGACGCTAATTTTGGTTTATGTTTTAGTCTATGGTCCAAAGAAGGAGCAATGTGGCAGAGGGGCAAGGTCGAGCAGAAGTTATATCACAGCAGCTGGAAAGCAGAGAGAAGGAAGGAGCTTGAAGGCCACACCTCTAGGGACCCACCTCCAAGCATGTTGTAAAACTCTGTCTGCCTTTCAAAAGTTCTGCCTATGAGCCGGTGGTACCAGGCACTGGCGCTACCTGGACTGGTTCTTATGTGATCTCTGATGTGTTCACAGTTCTTGACAAAGCCTGCATACCTGCTTTGTCTAGCTTAGCACGGAAGCCCCTTCCTCTTGTCTCTAACCTAGGTGTCCTGTGTTGCTGCTGGTTGAGACAGGCTTCTACCCTTTCTGTCCCTTAAGTTCTTAATAAATTGAATTCCTTGTTCAAACAAACAAACAAACAAACAAACAAACAAGCTCTGCCTATAACTACACAAGGATTTGGGATCATCTAGAGACAGAGGATAACACGCAGTGGCAGAGCAAAGCAAACCTATCATGTAAGAGTGAGCGAGCCCAGGTTCCTTAGCATCACAGTTTTAGGACCTCATGCAAGGCCACGCGGCCTGGAAATGCTCAGGGGTCATCGGTAGAAAGGGAGCAGCACAAAACACCTGCTCTGCACAGTCGTAAAGAAGTTCAAATTTAATCAGTGTTTTCAAAATTGTTTCACAGTTTGGCAGTATCTCAGAAATCTAAAGATACATCTCCTGTACCACCCCACAGTTCTACCTTAGGCATTTACCCAAAGTGACACAAAGACCTAGATTTACACCAAAATCTGTACATGTATGACATTAGTCGTTGTGTTGAGAGTCACAAAACTGCAAATGACTTCAATGTTCTTTAAGTGAACAGAGTCATTATGTAATTTTCACGCAGCAGAATCCTACTCAGCAGTTCAAACAAGAGCGAGGTCCTGATTTGGGAAACATGAATGAATCTTGGAAGTGTTACGCTAGTTGAAAGAAACCACCCTCAAAATACTGTGGAAGGCAGGAGTATTTCCACTTTTATGACATTCTTATAAGGTAAGGCTAAGGAGACCCAAATGTTTCAGTGGTTCTTGGATGCTGGATGGTGAGGAGGTGCACGAGAAACGGCTTAAGGGTCATGAGGTGTTCTGTCCTGACCACAGTGCTGAATATGTGGATGCGCATATTTGTCAAAATGCCTCAGTCAAGTCCTAGTACTAAAGAGAATGTGAAGTTTTATATGGGAAGGAGGGAGCATCCTCTCAGACAAGTTTGCTCTTGCCTGGGGTCCAGTGCTCTTGTTGTAACTTCCACCGGAAGCATTTCTTTCTACACAGTGTTGCAGGATCAGTCCTGGGATCCCTTCTGTCTTCCACTCAGAGGCCATCCCAAGAGATGTGGCTTCCAGAATGAGGCTCCCAATAGCCCCACACCCACATGGTGGCTTCCCATGGGCTCACAGGCCTGGCGTCCTGCTTCTGTCTTCCTGGTGGCGCTTCCCACTCATGACTTCATGAGCATAGATTTGTTTGTCTACTGTCTGACCCACACTACCACAAAGCTTTCCATGGGGCCGAGGCTGTCTTGTTCTCTGCACGGCTCCCTCTTAGAGTGACATTTCATATGCAGGAAATTTGCATAAAGTGTTTTATGAATGATAAATGAATAAACCTCTCAGAGCAGTGCCTAGCATAACAAAGGCACTCATGAAATATTAGTCATTGCTGTCGCTATATATCAGCTCTCTCTCTATCAATAGCACTACAGGAGAGAAAGTGGCAAGACTTGAGGGAGCAGCTCGAGAGCGAACAGGCAGCTATGCCTTCGGGAGACAGAGGAGGAAGGAACCACGAGGCCACAGGGTTAGAGAGCATGCTGCTGCCGGCGTTAGAGGAAGAATGGGGGACCAAGGACTATGTTTTAAAACAAAAACACTAAGCTGGGCATGGTGGCGCACGCCTGTAATCCCAGCACTCGGGAGGCTGAAGCAGGAGGATCAGTGCGAGTTCGAGACCAGCCTGGGATACCAAAGTGAGCTCAAGGCCAGTCTGAACTGCATAGTGAGACCCTGCCTCAAAACAAACAAACAAACAAACAAACAAAAAAACCAAAAAAGAGTAAAACAAAAACACTGAATTGCTGGAAGACAAAAATACCTGAAGTTCTTTTTAAAAATTAATTTTAATGAAACAGAAATAGCAATGAGACAGTTTCAAAACAGGTTAGTAGGACAGTTACGATAATTAATACATTGCATATTGTTGTCTTTGTAGTAGTTATTCAGAGAACTAGATGCAGACATGATATTTTGTCTAAGCACTATTAGTACAAATCTTTCTTCTCATGAACTAAGAGAAGGTAGCTGTATTCCTATCTTAGCTATTTGTTTTTCACTGCAAAATGACAAAAGATCTATAAGCTGCTGTATATAGTTTCAGGGTAAATTCTGAGGGGATTTGACCTAACTCATCTGATACAACAGTTACATTGTTTTGTTAGATAGGTCTTTATATAACTTTAAGTCTTAACCATCCATCAGAAAAGTCTAATCATGAAGTATAAAAAGTAAAGCTAATATGTCGAATGGCAAAAGGCTGAATACAACAACTTCTGATATGGCCAGTTCTGCTGATAAGCCACTACTATGATGTACTATTAGACTACACTGGGTTATTTTGATGAATTCACTCACCTACAATATTTCAATGGAAATGGAGCACTCATCTCTCACAAAACAAAGCAAACAAGGGGGATATAAATGCTTGATCATTTCATAGTATGTAATTTTTTTTCAGCATTGAGTGGTTCAACAGTCCATTGTAGTAGTGGGCTATCAGCAGAGCCGGCCATGTCAGAAGTTGTTGACTTGAACCTTTTACAGCTCAGCATATTAAAGTATCTCTTCTGCATATCCTTCCAAAAGAATTGGAGATATCATATTACAATGATACTTACATAACTATGTTTACACTAGCATAGTTCAAAATAGCTGAATCTCAGTGGCAGCCTATAGGCCGAGCAACAAACAAATGGATGAAGAAAATGCGGTCTGCGTATACAAAAGAGTTCTACTCAGCCATAAAGAAAAGTAACTTTGAGCTATCTGTAGAAAAATTGAGATCATAATGCTGGGTGAAATAAGTCAGAAACAGACAGTTACATAGCACATGGCATCTCTTATATGACAAACCTGAAGTTGCTCATATAAATATGTAAAGAGGATAATAAATAGTGGATCACAGAAAATAGAGAGGTGGACTGTGTTGGGGTGGGGCTGGGATCTGGGGACTGATGGAGACTGTAGGACAAGGAGGGGAGAGGAAATGAAATGACTCATGATGTGACATGTTTATATTCTCAGTCCCCCAGACGGATATAATTCTTATGAATTACAAACATATACTAAGAAAAATGGAAGCTAAGAAAAAGAAGATAAAATAGTGGGATGTGTAGAAAACCTAGATAAGAGTAAAGCTCTCATCTAAAGGGTGAAATCAAACTGCACCTATATCGAGTGATACTCAGAGGTCCACTTCTGCAGAAATGGTTCTAGTCTATTATCTGTAAAGAATGCTAAAGTCAGTGGGCCAAAGGAAGCTGCATATTCAGAAATAATGCAGAGAAAATACGTGATTCTGACTCTCAGGAAGCCTCAGTGTAAATACTGCCTCTGTTCTGAAGTATTTGGAGGGGGAGTGAGCGCTTCACGGGCCACATCACGTGGTGACCAACACCCTCGCTGCAGATGAAGCACCGTGTGATAGTGATGAACACGGCATCTGCTAGGCCTATATCTGGCCTACTTCTCACTCTCTACCTGGCCTGTCCCATTTTCTGTCTTCTTGGCACACCTCCTCTCCCATCTATCTCTCCTGCTTTTGTTGCACCTCCTCTCTGTGCCCTGCCATGCCATTTTCCTGGCATTCTTGTTTTCCAGAGCCTTCATGCTTTCTCTGGTACATTTCTGGGCCCAGAATCCAGCTACCCTGCTTTCTTTTTGCCAACTTGAGCTCAGGCTGACTCCAACTTTCTGTTACTTCATTGGCTACTGTTCGGAGGTGTGAGCTCCCTGCTTCTTAGGTTTCTAGAAGGCAAATCTTGAAACAATGACTGCATGCTGGCTTTTGATGTGGATGTGCTTTCACAGGAAGGGGAGGGTGTGAGGTGCGGGTAGTGAGATGAGGGGAGATGTGGGAGGAAGTGCCATGACGCTGCAGCCACGCAGGTACAGCAAATGTGAAGAGACCTATGGAAGGTTAGCATTTGTTCAAACCTGGGGCTTCTCAAGAAGAAAACATCACCATAGAGCTTCCCACAGGCAGGATTAAAAAAAAAAAAATCTTACCTTTTCTTGCCTTCTTGGTTCCTTTTCTATTGTTATAGGTTCAGTTTTGTCCTCCTGCACAAAATCTTAGCCCCAGGACCCCAGAATGTGACCTTATTTGGAAAGAGTCATTGCCACGATGACTAGGTTCTAATGAGATGGGTACGATGGGGTCAGAGCTAACACAAAGGGGTCATTGGAAGAAGGAAAAACTTGGACTGACAGGAAGGAGACAGTGTAGGGAGACATGAACCTAGATGGCCTGTGAAGGATGAAGACAGGCCCTGGAGCAGCCCAACAGCCCTGGGAGAGAGGCAGAAAACAGGTTCTCAGAAACAACCAGCTCAGACAACAATTAGATGTCAGACTTCCTGACTGCAGAACCAGAAGACCCTATTTCCTAACAGAATGCAATAGATAGATAGATAAGGTTATGTCTAGTTGTCCTACCAAAGCCTCATGCAGTCATGCGGCGGGGACTCCTATAGATTGAGACTTGACTTATGAGTCACTAAGATTATGTGTTTTAATACTGATGGGATTATGGCCTGAGTACTTCTGGGATTATAGGTGTAGCCTAAGGCAGATAGGCTGAGGTGTAGAGCCTGAATGTAATATAAAGAGAGACAGAGAGACAGACTAGAGTTATTGCTCTCTGCTCTTCTGTTTGGTCAGCTGCCTCTGTCATGATTGTTGGTGTTCTGCCGCCATGAACTGCATGCTCTTTGCCCTATTCCGCTCAGCCTTGGGCCAGCTGAATATACCTCCAGTAGCTGTGAGCTAAATAAACCTTTCCTTCCTTCATTTTGAGTGTTGGTTGTTTGTCCCAGTAACAAGAGAAGAGTAACTACAACAACTCCCTTCATCCAATGAAAAACAGTTTTTTTTTCAAATACAGTGCAGTGGTGCTAGGGAGATGGCTCTGTCACACAAGTGCCTGCTTGGCAAGTGCAAGGTCATGAGTTCAAACCCCAGTCCCACCAAAAAAACAAAAGCAGCGCATTTAGGGAAAAGTTAATGGTGATTTTTGAAATTGTATACATAGATGAAAATGATTCAGTGGTAAAGTTAGAACTTCTTATTGTTTTATGCTTACTGGTACAGGTTTACTGTACATTCATTCATCTTGGGGAGTTGGCACAGGCTCTTAACCAAACTGCCTTGTCTAATGGGCAGCGTGCAATGGCTTAGTGTTCATGTTAAGAAAGATCATTGGGATATCAAGCGAGCAGCTTCATCATTCTCTTCCAATAAAAGGTATTTGAGAGATATCTAAATCTTTTAGCAAAATTCAAATCCAAGGTTCATAATTTTTATTATTTTCCATACTTGAAACAAAGCTGTCAGCTTACATAAACAAGGTTCAGGCCATGGCCTCTGGGCAGGTTGTGTATCTTACTCATGATGTGACCTCAGAAGCTCTCAGCAGCTAAGCCTGGAATTAAACCTGTAAAAATTTATGAAGTTCCTGACTTGGCTGTTTTTGGGTACCGGTCTGTATCCGCATAGCAAAAGCCATTGAGATCCTGGAAACTAAGGGGAAAGAGTAGGCAGGCACGGAAGAGGTGAGCCCACAGCCAGCCCCATGAGAAAGAAGCAGTTTGGGGTCACCGCTAACAAAGAAAATCCCAGGTCGCAGCTGAATTCTACAATACGCTTAGGCAGGACCTAATGCCATCGCTTCTCAAACTCTTCAGTGAGATTGAAAGGGAAACAATTCATCCAAATTCATTCAGGGAGGCAAGTATTATGCTGATACCAAAACCAGTGAAAGGCCCAACCAAAAAAGAGAACTATAGGCCAATCTCCTAACCAACATAGATACAAAAATCCTTAATAAAATCCTAGCAAACAGAATGCAGCAAATCATTATGAGGATTATACACTAGGACCAAGTGGGACCAGTCCCAAGAGTGCAAGGAGAGTTTAATACACAAAAAATCTTAAATGTAATACAGCACATCAACAGAGCCAAAGACAAAAATGACATGATCATCTCAATAGATTCAGGAAAAGCTTTTGACAAAGTCCAACACTCATTCATGACAAAAAACACACTACAGAAATTCAGAAAAGATGGTCTAAAGACCACTTTTATCTCACTGTGATAAAAATCACCTACAACAAACTAGCAGCCAACATTGTAACGGATAAAAACGGAAAGCCTTCACTTTAAAATCAGGAACAAGACAAGGAGGCCCACTGTCACTCCTGTTCAGTATAGTTCTGGAAACATTAGGCAGACAATTAGACAAGTGAAAGAAATAAAAGGAATAATGATTATAAAGGAAGAAGTTAAATTATCATTATTTGCAGATGGCATGATACTGTATATAGAAGACACCCAAAAACTCCACCAAGAGACTTAGGGATTGAATAACCAAATTCAGTAGCATAGCAGAACACAAAATTAACAATAAAAGGCAATAGCACCCCTAGAGACAAACAACAATAGCACAGAGAGAGAAATTGTGGAAACCACATATTTCACAATGACACCCCAAAAGCTAAATAATTAGGAATCAATCTCACGAAAGCAGTAAAGATTTATACAGTGAAAATTATAGTATTCTGAAAAGAGAAATCAAAGAGAATTTCTCAGAATGGAAAGATATTCCTTGCTCCTGGATAGGACGAACTGACATTGTGAAAATTGCCATGCTCCCAGAATTGTTATGCAGATTCAGTGCAATCCCAATTAAAATACCACTGGCATGTTACACAGATCTAGAAAAAACAATCCTAAAATTTATCTGGAACCACAAGAGAACTAGAATAGCAAAAGCAATCCTGGGCATCAAAGATAATGACAAGAGGAATCACAATCCCTGACTTGAAATTATAATACAAAGCTACCATGATAAAATCAGTATGGTACTGGCATAAAAACAAATCTGAGACTCAGTGGAACAGATTAGAAGATGTAGGCACAATTATAAGCACACTCAGACACTTTATCTTTGACAATGGAGTCAAATGTATTCATCAGAAGAAAGAAAGCCTCTTTAATAAATGTTGTTGGAAAAACTGGTTTTCCACATGCTGAAGGCTTAAAATAGACCCAGGCCTATCACTATGCCTAAAACTACAGTCAGATTGGATTTAAAAATTAAAATTAAAACACTAAATCTTCTGGAAGAGAAAGTAGGTAGATACCTTAAGGACATAGGGGTAGGTAATGAGGTCATGAACAAAAATCAGACTTCACCGGAACTACTACAAAGAATTAACAATTGTGAAATCATCTTTTTGAAAAGTTTCTGCATGTCAAAAGAAGTCACCAGAGTGAAAAGAAAACTCACAAAGTGGGAGACAGTTATAATAGACTCTCTATAAGACAAAGGAGTCCTATCTAGAACCAAAAAGAACTTAAAAAATCAGGCCTCCAAAATTCAAAGACCCAGTCCAAAAATGGCATCTGAGATGAATATACACTTCACAAATGAAAAGATACAAATGGTAAATAAGTACATGAAAAAATGTTTAGCATCTTTGATCATTCAAGAGAAGCAAATTAAAACAACACTGAGATCCCATCTTAGGCCAGAAGGAATGGCTATCATCAAGAAGTCAGCCAATAACAAATACTGGAGAGGCTGAGGGGACAAAGGAACCCTTCTCCACTGTTGGTGAGAGTGCAGGCTATTTTCTTGTTTGTTTTTGGTCTTTTTAAAATTTTATTGGATTTTTTAAATAGGTTTATTTTTTATTTGGTGCCAAGGATCGAACCCAGGGCTTACAGCTTGCTAGGGAAGCTTTCTACCACTGAGCTAAATCCCCAACCCCCAAGAGTGCAGGCTGGAATAACCATTATAAAAATCAGTATGGAGATTTCCACTCAAGCCAGCTATGTTCCTTCTAGGTATTTTTCCAAAAGAACTGAAACCACCATACGACAGAGACATATGTGCACCTGTGTTTATAGCAGCACAATGTGTCATAGCTAAATCTTGTAAGCGACCCAAACGTCCATCAATTGAGGAATGCATAATAAACATACAATATTGTTATACAGTGGAATATTGTTCAGCTATAAAATAGATAAATCTGAGGCTTTTGTAGAAAAATGGATACAGCTAGAGACTACATTAGTAAATGAGATAAATCACATCCACATGTGCAAACATTGTGTTATCTCACTAGCGTGAGAACCAGAAAGAGTAATTAAAATCCAAAATGTACAACAGATACTGCGAAAGGGAAGAAGTGTTCAATGGGAAGAGAGAACTGGGACGTGGCCAAGGACAAGTGAAAGAAACGGGAAAATGTGTTTAGGCTTAGGTGCAGAACAGTTTGGATAATTGTATTGTCGATTTCTACTTGTCTTTTGAAAGAAACAGATAATGCTTAAAATTATTTTTATTCTGATTTTTTCCTCCTTTGAATGTCTAATAACTTCTTTGTTATTGTTTTGTTCTATTTTTTCTATAAATAAATCTTACATGTTTATGGGCCAGGCGGGATGGCTCAGTGGTCTAAAGCGCCTGCTTAGGAAAGCTTGGGCGGCTTCAGGGACCACGGTTTGATCCCCGGCACCACATGCTGTGCCAGCCATGTCCTGAGGGCAGGCTGAGCCGGCCATAAAAATGAGTGAATACACAAACAAAGGTTCTGAAACAAGAAAAAAAATAAAAAATTCTTAAAAAAAATCTCACATGTTTATAAACTTTATTTACTTATTTAATGGTCAGCTCAGCCTACCCTGGGGGTGTGGCTGGCACAGTATGTGGTGCCAGGAATGGAACCTCGGTCCTTGTGGTTGCCTAAGCTTGCCTAAGCAGGTGCTTTAGACCCCCAAGCTATCTCATCAGCCCACTTACATGTTTATATCTGGTAATCTGAACAGCTAATTTAAAGATAGCATCATGTAATATAACAACCATCGTTGAATTTCTGTTTGTTTAGTGAAATCTTGTATCATTTCTGAGGTTTTTTTTTTTTATCAATGTTTTGTATTCTGCAAAATAAAAGAATAGGTGCTGGCCGAATAGCTCAGTGGATTTAAGCACCTGCAATTAGGCGCAGGGGCCCAGGGTTTGATCCCTGGGTCTGCCATGCTGGCCCTGCCCCCGGGGCATGCTGAGATGGCAGTTGAGACTGGGTGTGGCAGCCAGTGCCCATAATCCTAGCTCTTGGGAGGCTGTAAGCAGGTGGATCACTCTGAATCTGATCTAGGAGTGAGATCTTGAACACCCTGCAGACTCTTCCCCAAATACAAATAATAAATAAAGAAATAATAAAGAAAATAGACAAGATTCATAATCCAAACTGCTGTGGCTATAAGTGCCCTCTGAGGAAGTCTCACTACTACAAGCTAGACTCCTCTGGCTCTGGTCAAGGACCTGCAGGTCATGCAGTAGCTGCTGTACCAGATGCCATGGGGAGGGCTTCTGACTCAGGTGGTGAAAGGACATGAACAGTCCAAGAGTGTAGGAAAGTAAGAATTCACTCAGATCTGCATACACGGCCAAGAGGGACAGCAGGCAAGTGTCCAAGAGAGGACTAACACAGCCCAGGTGACAAACAAGGGACTGAGGATGGAAGACTTCTCAGCAAAAATGGCCATCTCAGGACTGATTCCTGCAGGATGCCTGGCTCCTGTTGACCCCTTAAGAACACCTTCACTATTGTTAACCTTGTACACTAAGGCTGCGAATGCCCAGCCACTCGCTGAGGCTTCCCTAAAGGTCCTTCAGACTTCAGGCTAGATAAGGATATCAGTGCATTTTTATGTTTTTGGGGGGGGAAAGGTAGGGGCATTTGCTCGTTAGAAGGCAAGAGTGATTTCTGCATTCATTTTTGTCTTGTGTATTTATTCATTTCTATCTGCTCCTGGTTGGTACCTGTTCTGTGCCTGTTGGCTGCAGGATTGTGTTCTCAGAGTAGTTCAGGCACTGAGAATTGTTAGCTCCCTTGTCATCTCAGTAACGATAGCTCACCTCTACATAGGTCCCTCCACGTGCCCAGCCCTGACCAGGACAGCTCCCTGCTCATGGCAGTGTGTGTGTTTTACTGTCATAAAGTTTTCCTACTTAAAAACAACATGGGTATTTTGATCACCACTCCTAAAACCAAAGCAATAGCAAGCACATCCATGCCCCGTAACCTCACACAATCAGGATTCTTCACTTTTAAAACAAGTTCTTGAGCAGCACACATGGCAGTGCGTTTCTGTCATCCCCAATTCAGGAAGCCAAGGCAGGAAGGGCCATTGCAAGTTCAAGACCTGCCTGGGCTACAAAGTGAGCTCAAGGCCAGTCTGAGATGCACAGTAAGATCCTGTCTCAAAAAGCCCCCTCCCCAAAAAGTGCTTATTTCTTCAGCTATCTGCTATTTCTCACTTCTCTTCTCTCCTGTGCTACTCAAAACAGAGTCAAGGAAAGGCTTCCCAGCGTCCACATTGCCTAAATTCCACGGAACCCCTCCTGGCAAGGACCAGGACAGCCCAGCCTCAGGCCAAGGGCTCTGTGATCTCCTCATTCACTTGGCAAAAGCCCTCCTGGACAGACAGATGTGCTCTCTCCTGGGCTGAAAATCGTCCCGGGACTAAGGGACTCTGTCCCCTGGTACGGAGTATAATCTTGAGGACACTGTAGAGGTGGGCAATGCTGCATTCAGTTGATCCACACAGGAACCCACAGCACAGATAGCGTTGAAAGGGAGATGCGAGGAGTACTCTTCAGAAGGAGGTGGAGCGGAGCAAGCTGAACTGCAAGGAGACTGCCTGCCTGCGTGGGGCTGCGACCTCTTCCTCTTGGGTGTGCAGAGCCCTGGGATCTTCCCAAGTCCCCAACCAATAGAGTTTCAGGACTGGAATAGACCTTAGAGGTGTGGTGAGACGTCCTCCCACCAAAGGCCCGAGACCTCAGCCCCATGTCTTGGGGATCTAGGGATCAGTGCAGTGGTTCTCAACCTTTCTGATGCCGTGGCCCCGCAATACAGTTCCTCATGTTGTGGTGACCCCAAACCAAAAAAAAAAAAAAAAAAAAAAAAAAAAATTTTTTTTTTGGTGGCTACTTCAAAACTGTAATTCCAAATAAATAATATTTTCCGATGGCTTTAGGAGACCCCTGTGTTTTGATCATTTGACCTCCGCCGAGGTCGCGACCCACAGGTTGAGAACTGCTGAGTCTGTACACTTTCTGGTGGAGGAGAGCTTCCTACCCGCAGCCTGAGGCCAAGCAGTGTTAGAGCTACCAGAAAAGCAAGACCGGAACAAATGAAAGATAAGAGACCCGCGGGGAGCCTCGTGAATCCTGTGCAAGAATCTTAATTGCTACAGACACCGTGTTGAAGACTTTTGCAGAACAGTCATTTGTTGCCACATTCTGGTCCTAGCTCGATCTGGGGCCTTTCTCCACAGAATCGCTTCGCAAACTGAAGAGTCACAGTGTGGAACAGAGCAATAAGGAAAAGCACATAGTAGGGTGCCTCAGGCAGAGGCTCCGGAGCAATGCATGCCTTTGGGAGGAGCCTGCTTTTCAGGGAACCTGTTTAGTGATGGTGCAATTCCACCATAAGCCACGAGGTGGCGGAAGGATGCCCATTGGCAAATGATTTTCCGGAAAGCTAAAAATGAGATCTCTATTTAGAGTAAAACGAAGCGGAATTTGGGCCCCAATTTTTTATTTAAATTGTTCCCTTACCACACTAATGTAAGGCATACAAACAAAATTCCCTATGCATTTTGTACTTATCTCAAAACAATACAATTAATATGTACTGTATAACACTAATGAGGTGAGTAGTGTTTTGCTCTTGTTTTCTCTCTAGTGGTACAGGGAGGGTGGTGACACCCGGTGGCTTTCGCTCTGAGCTGGGTCACCAGATTGCTGTAACGTTTTTACTTTGAGACGGGGTGTCAGTAAGTCACTGAAGTGTCCCAGCTGGGCTCCAACTTGTGATCCTCCTGCCTCAGCCTCCAGGATTACTGGCATTGGCTACCACACCCGGTTGAGGTGAGAAAAGTTATTCTGTGACTAAATTAGTGATGTGAGACTAATGTGACTTACATATTGTTACTCAAAATAGGTCAATGTTCAAATCATTTTTGAAATTTCTATTTGAAAATTATCTAATTTTAAATCATCTCATTGCTTCTGGTGAACCGATAATGCAACCACCTCTTACAGCTCACTTACACCCTATTTCACAAAACCCTGTGTGTATTGATTAATTGCAATGCTTGCTGTCTGCCAAACACAGCTGTGTAGGAAAGAAACCATCATTAGAACGAATCATAATTCCCCTGTGTTCTTTCACCAGCAGAGGCCCCTCAGACCTCGGGAACAGAAGCTGCCGGGTAGGTTCGTCCTGTTGACACCCACACGGTGCAACTGAGGTAGGAGATGAAAAGTAGAGGGCCAGTGAGACAGCTCAGCAGACAAAGTGCCTGCTCCAGTAAGGGCAGAGACCAGGGTTCAATTCCCGGTCCCACATGTAGCACTGGCCCTGACACTAATGTGATTTACACACTGTTACTCAGAGTAGGTCAGAGCTCAAGTCATTTTTAAAATTCCTGTTTGAAAATTATCTAATTTGTAAATCATCTCGTTCTTCCTGGTGAAGCGAGCGTGCTGAGCCAGCTACCAAGTCTGGGCATGGTGGTGCACACCTGTAATCCCAGTGCTGGGGAGGCTGAAACAGGAGGATCCACACAAATCAAATCTGCATAGTGACACATGTTACCAAATACACAAAAAGGAAAAAAGAAAAAGTAAAGATAGGTAGAAAGGAGACAGGAAAAAATCAGGTTTTTGAGAGGGGGTCATATTGGGGAACAAACTCAGGTCCTTGAGCTTGCCAGGCAGGTGCTTATGCTACTGAGCTATCTTTCCCTGGCCAGAATCTTATAACTTTTTAAGAAAAATGGCAGCTTTACCCAAAGTTACTTAGCCTGGTTTTTTTTTTTTTTTTTTCCCTTAGAGGAAATTAAGAAAATAAAAACAGATCCTAAGGGTTTGAGAGACACACTAAGCTCGTACATTGGGCTTCGGGCCCTGCACATTCTACCTAGGATAGGTTACACTTCCTCTGGTATACTACAAAAGTGTTCCTCTAGCACCCTCAAAGAAGGAACAAGACGCAACAGCATGTCTCAACTTCCAACAGGTGTGCGTGGTTTGTTTTTATTGAAGTTGTTCCATTACCACACTAACAGCGACTGACAGTTGAACAATACCTCAAGGTCAGCCATCTTGAAGACACTCCTGGGCCCCATAAATGGACCAAGCTTGGGTTCATAAGGTCTTCTCTCTCTCTCTCTCTCTCTCTCTCTCTCTCTCTCTCTGGCTCACACTTTATTCTTCTGAGTGATTCTTCTGAGTGTATACTTAAATTTTTGGTCTTTTACATCCCTTTTTGCCTGACTACTTTGCGCTGAAGATTCTTATTTATGACGGGAGTCGGCCAACCTACAACTCCATCCTACAGGTGGGGTAGATTCAGATGTGCTAGGACCTTTCCAGCGACCCAGCCTGTACTACAGCAGCAGAAAAAGGTTAAAGCCCTTAACAACTGAACTCTGGCTCAAGCAACCTGGTGACAAGGATTAAAACCCTCAAAAACAGAGCTCTGGTTTAAAGGGCAAGCCTTCCAATGCAAGGCCCAGGAACCCTCCCAGGGAGCTCCAATCTTACCTTGCCACCTTCTTATCTAAAGCTAAGGGAATGAATGTTTCAGCTTCTTTGAAAATGTGCTAGGGAATCCTGAGGATTTTTCTTTCAAAATACCAATGCAATTTCAAATTAATATTTTGATGCAGATTTTGTTTTGTTTTGCTTTGTATTTTAGGGAAGGGTCTGCAGGGTGTTCAGAGTCTCACTACTAGATCGGACTCATGGTGATTTACAGCCTCCCAAATGCTGGGATTACAGATGTGTGCCACCATGCCCAGTCTCAATTGCTGTCTCAGCATGCCACCAGGGCGGGGCGGGGCCGGCACAGCACCGCAGGCCCTGAGATTGAAACCCTGGCCCCCCACGCCTGTTTGCAGGGGCTTTAATCCGCTGAGCTATTTGGCTGGCCTTTGATGCACATTAAAGTTGTTCCTACTAAAGCAAAGGGGGCGATGTCTTTGCAGTGAGGTTTCATGGTAGAACAAGGAAAGGAGGCTGCCTGAAAATTACCGATAGCAATATCTGCTCTGGTACAGGGGTAAATGACATAACGCACATGAGTTACCCAGACGTCCTCCACTTCCCCGCTCCTTCCCCCCTCCCCGCAACCCTGCATCAGCCTTTCATCCTCCTCCCGACACAGTTTGGCCTGCTCCTGTGAGGGTTCCAGACTTCTTCCGGGAAACAAGGGAAGGGGGATGCAACCTGAGCTCCCCTCGTTCTACCGTGAAGCCTCACTGGAAAAGGCTCGCTTTTCAGTGGGTGCATCTATAATCTACATCAAGGTGTTAATTACAAATTTCACCAGCACTTTGAAAGAAATAAAATATTCAGAATTCCCTAGCATATATTCAAAGGCACTGAGACAAAGAGGATGCAGTCTGGTAAGCAGAGCCCTGGCGAGATGCCCAGGCCAGGGAGGAAGCAGCCTGGCTTGGGCTGGGGACCGAGGGGAGCAGGGCGAGGCCGGGAGAAACAGCTTGGGCCCCTCTCTTCCCCTTCTGTTTTAGGGTGTGCCTTTCACGAAGTCATCTGTGTCCTCAGTGCTCAGTTCTAGCGTCTCGCATGTCCCCAAGGCCTGTCTCTGTGATGATCGCCACTATATCCCAGGTCACAAGGATGCCCAGAAATTGCTGTGGGTTTACGAGCAGGCTTTAGGGAGAAATTCCCTGGGAGATGTGGGAATAGAGGACTGGGGCTCAGGACTGCTGATCTCTCCCGGTCAGGTTGGGGTTGCTGGATACACCTTGACAGTCCAGTCTTTCTCCTCCTCAGATGACAAACCTCACAGTGAGGAGATGGGAAGATCATGACCTCTGTGTGTCACTGGGGTACCAGCAGTTTATAACTTATGAGCTCAGCAGGCCAGGGGAGTAGCTGGAAGTTGTTTAGCCCAGAACACAGAGCTGATGCGCATGCGCGAAGCCTCGAGAGGCTGGCGGACTCTCCCAGGAGGTGGAGTGACAATTGAGTTTCAGGGCCACCCGGTCCAGTGGTGTTCCTGGTCAGCAGGGAGACCTGGGAAAGGGTTGTGCTTGCTCCCTGGGTCCTAGATGAAACCATGGGCTCAAGTTTGAGAGAAACTCCAGGCCACATAGCCCGAGTCCTTGTCCCCATGCTGAGTCTGCACTTGGTCTTCCGTCTCAGAGTGCTAGGGTAGAGGTCAGAGCAGCTGTAGACCCCGTGGGTCAGGGCCTGGAACAGCAGCCTCCTCTGGATGGCTCAGGCCAAGCAGAGCATGGGCGCTTTGGTACCTGGGCTGTGTGTGCGAAGGACGTGTACCAAACCGACTGGAGGTGCACACTGGGATGTGGGTTGTTTTCAGGACAGGAATCGACTCAGATCCTCCATGGCTTCACAGGCTCTGTGGCAGGAACGTCCTGCCTGCTTGAGGCTGTGGCTCCCTCTGTGACACTCAGTCCCTAGGGACACTTGTCCCAGTCCCATCTCTGTCCCGGAAAGCTTCCAGATACCTGCAGACCTGTACTTGCACCGGGCACCCAAAGGGGTCGCTACTTCCTGAAGTCCCTGTGCTGGGGCTCGCTCAGTCTTGCTGTCCCCCGGAGTCTAGTGAATATGAACCTGGGGCACCAGGTAGATCAGGGTTGCCCTGGCCTCCGCTTGCTTAATTTTAAGGCTGATGCCTGTCCAGTCTCCCACATCCCTAAGGATGTTTGGGTGAAGGCCCTGGAGCCCTCCTCCCGGCCCCATGGAATCCTCTTCTTCCAGGCTACTTTTGCTTGACCTCCGTGGGGGGGGGGGGCGTAGATCCTCTTCCCTGCCCCGGCCACAGCCCTGCCATCCTGCGGCCCCTTTGCCCCCTGACAGCCTGTAGCCTGCACCTACCTGCTGTCCTCCAGGTGCACGCACCGTGGCCCTGCCTGAGGCCTTCCTGCTTTGTTCCCACAACGCATTTCCGGGGAGACGCTTCTGTGGGTCTCTGCCACTTAGCGTTTACACGCTGCACTGAAGGTACTCTTGCTTCTGCTTCCTACTTGCCCCGGGGAGTTCTTGAAGGACAAGAGTTTTGCGTCTGTGTTTGTGACCCCCAGACGTTGATTGACAGTAAGCATCATTTATAGGTTTGTCCAGTGGAGAATCCGAGCGGCAGTTTGGCCTTTGGCCGCGAGGTGGCGGTAGTGTCCAGGCAGCGGCTGGCGGCTGAGAACAAGAATGGCAGCGTGGCAAGTGGTGCTCCAGGGGGTCCTGACGTTTCTTCCTAAGTGATTAGGGGCGGGGGGATTGTTTTGATTTACCTTTCCCATCTCTGAGTTCCTAATCTGGCTAAGAGATTCCAGACTTCAAACCCCCCTCAGGGACGGCCGACTTAACTCAGAAGCCGGGGGAGCGGGGCGGCAACGCGAGTGAGCATGCATGGCTTCAAGCGGTGTTTTCAGGCCCTGGAAGTGGGGGCTGCGGAGGGCTGAGAGAGGCCGTCCCACCAGCTGCGGACGCAACTGCCTTTCTCCCTCACATCTTCACCGCTGAGTGGAGTTCGTCTCTGTAAAATCCCTGCCCCTCCTGTGGTGATGGCGAAGTCCTGGGCTGGAAGATGGGCGGGGATTTCCTCCAGCTCTGGGCTCCAGAACTCAGAGCTGGAGCACCGCAGCCTGGGCTTCCAACCCCACCCTGCTGTGGGACCCTGGACAACTCACCAGAGTCATCCGCTGCCCTCTGATTTCTCAGGAGTCCACTGAGGATGTTAGCTTATCAAACTCTGATAACAAGAATAGTAACAGCTGCTCCTGTCACACTTCCCTGCTACTCAAGAGGCTCAAGAGGCTGGGGTAGGAGGATCCACAGAGCTCAAGAGGAGTGCCGACAAGAGACGGAGTCTGTCAGAGAGAAACAGAGAAAGAGAGAGAGAGAGAGAGAGAGAGAGAGAGAGAGAGAGACAGAGAGAGAGACAGAGAGAGAGACAGAGAGACAAAGAGAGACAGAGAGACAGAGAGAAAGAACAAATGAAAACACGATTCACCATCTCGCGATATTTAACACATTTAGAATCCAACAGCTGAAGTTTAGTTTTCAAAATATACATGACACTAAGAGAACAAATTGTGCTACATGCCCTTTGGCGAATGACTGCTGGTGACAAAAACCATGTAGTAACATGATTAAAAATGCAAACAAATGTTCTCTACAACACACACAAAGGTGCCCCTCACGCTGCTCCCTGCAGTCCCTGGTTCTCTTATTTTCTTCCCTTGACAGCAGCCATGGCTCGGTATGCAGGTGTCATGTGACCAGAGGAAGTGGTCCTTACCCTCTGCGGTCTTCCCTAACCCACAACCCCAGCTCAACCATGAGAAACGTGACAGAAACCTCAAATGAGGGCCATCCAAGGTTATTACAAACAAGGAAAG
Organism: Myocastor coypus; assembly: GCA_004027025.1. NCBI lineage: Eukaryota > Metazoa > Chordata > Mammalia > Rodentia > Myocastoridae > Myocastor > Myocastor coypus. The sequence continues at coordinate 29,095 of PVJA010003851.1, read as the reverse complement.
TCCGAGATGCTCACAGTGAAGAAGGTGGCCCTAAGAGAAGTAATGGTGACATTCGGGATCAGTCTCTAGGAGAGACACAAGGCATTGAGCGCAGATTTCAGTTAATACAAAATGTCACTATGGGCTCATTAATGATTATACATACGTCCTAATTACCATGAAAAAAGATAATAACTGGGGAAGATTCACAGCTTTCCTGTGGATCTAAAACTGCCTTAGATAACAAGGCCTTTTGGAAATTAATGAAAACTTTAACATGCAAAGTTGAAAAAAAGCTTTTCAAAGTGAAAGAAAAAAGAGGAATTCAGATGCAGAACTGTGGGTGGACACCTGGTCTCCGGGCTCTGGGCGGATCTGGCATCTGGGGTGCTCAGCCTGGGTGTGTGTGTAGGCATGGGGGACCTTGGGCACAGACAGAAGACAACTTCTGTTCTCCTTCTTGCCCACCAGCCCTGCCACCAGCCAGCATCCCTTACCACAGCAATAGCTGACAGCGGCAGGGCTGACGTAAGGTCGAAAATTCAGGCTGTATATGTTTTGCTCTGCTGGGCAGTCCCCAGCTCCCAAACCCAGAGTCTGCCTGCAAAACTTGCAAAAAATCCACGGTCACAAGCACCCAGGCTCACATATGTGGGAATTATTCTGAGTCACATATGAAATTTCTGAATTGTGAGACCCGGCCCTTTCTCAGGGCAGTGGGCTGGAGACCCTGTTGCATCCAAGTGCAGGTGACACAGAAAGCTGCTCAGCAGGCCTCCAGGACCAGAGTCAGGAGCAAACTGCCAGGCCCCCAGCGTCTTTCAAGGGCCTGGAAGGCTCAGGATATTTTCAAAGGTGGGAAAATAGCGCCCCCACCTGGAGCACCTTGGCGCTGCACACAGGCCATCTCTTCTGTAGGAAGAGTTTGGGAAGGGAAGAGGTTCTAGCTTGGTGCATATTAGACTCTGGTAGACTCTAGTGCAAACAGCTTTCATGGTAATAAATAATATACTATGTGATAGTGTTAATGGACAGAAATGTATCTTCAAAAATTAATAGAACTATGTTACATAGAAAGTTATTAATAAAAATGCCCTTGTTTATTATCCTTGACAATTTTGTCAGGACTCTCGCAGTGGGAATCTGGCCTTTATTACATATTGTGAGCACCTAGTGGCTTAATCCTGTGTAAGAGAACAAAACTTCAGACTTTGACAATCGCTCTCTCAGAGGCAGAAGGACTTGACTGAAATGAGGAGCTAAGAGGCGGCCACTGGCGCCCATCTAGGGCTGCAGGAGCCAGGAGAATGATGTTTATTAGGTTCTAGAAGGGGGTCCCCAAGAATGCCCACGAGGAAGGAGCCTGCAACGGAGTGGTTTTCATCAGGGTTTTATGAGCTGTGCTCTGCCGGAAAACGAAACACACACCTCCAGGAAAGTTCAGGGGCTGGGGCAGAGCAGTGCCTACCCTGTTCAGGACCATAGTGAATACTGTGTTCTCTGGCGTCACCGTGTGGTGGAAATGGGGAGCAGCAGCAGCGGGGATGGACTCCTTGGGATGAATTGCTGAGCTCGCTTGCAGGCTTAGGTAGCCTTGGGCGACGTGACGTTGAGCATCAGGAGTAGGGTCAGTCCAGAAAGGCTGGTTGTCCCTTAAGGAGTGTAAGGGCTGGAGTGATGTAACCACTCAGCTGCTCTGGGATTTCTCTCCTCAGAGTACATGATAACCTTTATGCAATAAGCCGCGGAAACCCTTCTTTGGCTGTTCACTTTTTAAGTTTGCATTTTTTTTTTTTTCCTGACTTTACAGTTCTGATTCAGGATTCTGCCTGGCACTGGGGTTTATTCTGGGGCAAGCAATGGATCATTCTAGCATCTCCTCTTCCTCCCACATACAAGGCTACCCAGGATGTAGAGACACCCACATCTCGGGACTTTGAACTCAGCCTAAACATCTAATCTGGAACCTGTAAGTTTATCAGAAGAGAAAACTCACCGGACATCATAGTGACACATGCTTGCAAGCCCAGAACTCTGGAAGGCTGACGCAGGAAGAGTTACAAGTTCAGGCCCCGCCTGGGCAATTAATGAGATTAATGAGATTCTGTCTCAAAATTAAAAAAAATAATAATAAGGGCTGAGGATGTGACTTAGTGCAAAGACCTGGCATTCAATTCCCAGAATTGGGGTGGCAACAGGCAGAAAGAAAAACCCAGTCACGCACTGTTGAACTCAGAGATCCAAAGATTTCTTGCTATTTCACTGCCAGTGTTCTCCCACACTCGATTTTAAATTCTGCTTAGGGGCTCCTTCGACAAAGTAAAGCTACTCAGTCAGTTGGAGGAACAGCCAGGGGATTCAGTTCAAGCAGCCCATAGTTATGAAGAGCGATAATTTGGATTTCTTCATTGCGCTATAGTCCTCCGCTAGGAACAGAAACACAGTGCTTGGTATCCCGCTGTCCGTGCGTGGCTGCCTACTCCTTGGACAATATTTTCCAAGTGCTTACAGTCACTCCTGGCTTCCTAAGGCATTTAGAATAAAAGCTAAACCCAGTCCCTATCTTAAAAAATTCTGGGCTTCTTAGATTGCCGTTCTACGTTTTCTTGTTGGCATCTACCTTCTGTCTCAGTCCAACACGCTCTTCACAGTTCAGACCACCCTGCTCACACCACCCTGGTCCCCATCACTTTGGCCCACACCATCTTGACTCTCACCACTCTCCTAGCCCACCTTAGTGTGAACCTGGACTACAACTCCCAGAAGGAATTGCGGCCACATGACATCTGATTGGCTGACTCTGGCGCCCAATAGAACATGGCTTTGCTGGCTCCTGCAAGTACGGCAAGCCCAGCGCAGCTTCAGCTTGGTTGTTTTAGACCTAGCTTGCTGGGCAATGTGTCCTTTGAATGGCCGGGCAGGAGTGGGGCCAAGTGTTGCATAGTATGTAGAACTGCATCGCCTCGGCCAGGGTGGGCATGGGGGCTCAGAGGTCAAGGTCTTCCGGTACCTAAGGGGCCAGGAACGCGGGCTCAGGGCTCAGATTTCACATCCAGGATGAAACTACTTCAGGACACAAACCTGAAGACTTGGAGGAGGGGGAGTGCCGGGTTGCGGAGGTGCGGGCTAGAGGATTCACTACACTGGCTTTATGCGAGGAGTGGTGGGAAGGCTGCCAAGACAAGAGGGAAGGAAGCCTGCGCCCACATGTAGCCTCTTGGCTTAGTTTCTGCATCTCCTGAATGTGTCCTTCGTGCCCTCCTTCAAAGGTGTGCGTGCTTGTGCTTATTATATACCTGAGATGTTTCTACTGAGGGATGACTGCTGCTGTCTCCTCATGAGGGGCTCCTGCTTAGGGGTCAGCAATAGCTAGGATATTTTGTAAAAACTGCATTTCCACCATACACTCTTTCTTTCTTTCTTTCTTTCTTTCTTTCTTTCTTTTATTTTAAGGGAGAGTCTACAGGGTGTTCATGATCTCACTACTAGATTGGACTTGTAGTGATCCGCCTGTTTACAGCCTCTCAAGAGCTGGGATTACAGGCGTGAGCCACCACGTCCAGTCTCAATTGCTGTCTCAGTGCGCCCGCTTGTAGGCACTTTGATCCGCTGGGCTGTTTGGCTGGCCCCCCACCATACACTCTTCACCTCCAGAGCTGTAGGGGGCTTGATTGATAGTGTTAGTTTATTGCGCAGTTTGAAGAGCAGAAGGACTTAGGAAGATATTTCCTTGCATGTCGTAGGGCTTCCACTTCCCTAAGCAGCAAAACAGGAACCTGCGTAGGGCTGAGCAGGCACGGAAGTGCCATCAGCATGCCTGCCAATGTCCTCCACTTGATCTTCCAGAGTGTGCCTCTCCAGGAGGATGTCTCCTTTCTTAAGTGCCGCCAGCCTGCATCCATCTAGAAGAGGGTACAGGTAAGTCCTCTGTGGCTCGCCGAGAGTGAGTGTAGCTCCAGGTCCTGCCTGTAAAAATGGAGGCCGTAATCAAAGATCTTGCACATGTGCATTCAGGCCTGGGAGAGGAAGAGGCACAAGGTTTGCATCCCAGCCTGCACTGCAACGGGCATCTGTGTCCTGGAATTTCTAGGAGCTACTTAATTATATCTGCTAGGGTATATTTCTCCTAAATTATGAGGAGAAAGTAGATTCTCTAAATTGCCAAATCAGCAACTGCTTAATGTATTGTGTATATGCATGCATTACATACACACACACACACACACACACACACACACACACACACAGAGAAAGGCTGCTTTTGTGATATTGTAAGACATCTATTGGCCATGTATGACTGGAGTATGAATATGTGGCTAATCTGAACTCAGGTGTTTGGTGAAGATAAATTACATAGCAGATTGTAAGGATTTCATATAAAAATAAGAATGTAAGCCATCTCATTCATACATTCAAAAATATTGATCCCATGTTAAGAGGATACTATTTTTAGGACACAGCTTTATTAAAGTCAATTTCACGTGTTTTGTTTTCTCAGAATATTTTCGTATCAAATATCCTTGGCATTTCATATGATAGCACATTTGTGGCTTGTATTATATTTCAGTAGCTGTCATTGGTCTAAAAGGAATTTGAGAAGGGGAAGTTCAAGAATTTGAGCCCAGCGCCTTCACAATGAGCTATAGTTCCAGCTCTTCTTTTTATTTTATTTTTTTGTTTTGAGATGGAGTCTGTATGTCACCAGTCAAATTTACTACCCACCTGTCTTAGCCTCCTTGGTGCTGGCATTGCAAGCACAAAGCATCATTCCTGCCTTGCTGTTTCCATAATTCCACATATGAGAGTGAAAGTTTCATATGTGAATTAAAGTATGTTCACAAGAGAGCTTGGTGGCTTGAGGCAATCATGGAGAATTATCAGGGTATAAGTGTGTGTTCTTTTAAGAAGTACAGTCTGCTTTCTTAAAAAAAGAAACAGGTGAAGGAATTTGTCTTAATAGATGTTAATAAACATGAGTGTAACTTCATTTAAAGATAGACACACACACACACAAATACAGAATGAGTGAGATTTACAAACTTCTCAAATACTTTTGCTCATTTTTTTGATAGGCATTTCTCAGTGCCTTGGGACAGATGTTGACATCTGGTAGATAAAGACAATGAAAGAATAAGTCACTGGTCTGAGCATAGCACAGAAAGACACCCTCAAACCCTTGCTGCTGCCACCTTTCCTAACAGGTCAGCGTCATGCATACCTTGGTGCCGTCCTGTCTTCATGGATTCCTTAGGATCACAGTCAACTGTCTGCACTGGGCTGCTGGGCCAAGGTGACCCCAACCCACTTCTAATCCTAGCGTTCTCCACAGGGTGTGCCCTCATTCCCTGGAAGGAAGAGAGGCCAGGCTTGGATTGAGGAATAACCTCTCCTGGCTCCTTTTCAAAGTGTACAGCTCCATTGTTAACGGCAAGCAAATAAGAAACTCTCAGCAAAATGTCAGTCGACTTCACTGGAACTTCTAACGAAATGTAACTCACTGGTATCACCACATATGCTGCTTCAGGCCAGTTTTCAGCACGACAAGTCCATCAGCTCATGAGGCAGTACCCTGACTGTTATGGTTTGTGTCTAGTTGTCTCCCCAAAGCCTCATGTAGGGCGCAGATGCTACTGGAGGAGCAGCAAGTGGCTTGAGGGGCGTGGCCAGAGGACCAGGGTGGAGCTTGAGAGGGGTGGGGCCACAGGAGGGGCGGAACCCTTAAACTTTCATCATGTACCTCCCCACCGGTCCCTTGGCCTGGTGTCTGTCTTACAAGTATGGAACGGATCATCCTGGACAAAGTGGCACAGTGCCTCGAGGTCTTGTTAAATGATTCACTCTGCTTTAAACTATGAAACGGCCAGTAACTGTGAGTTACATGAACCTTTCTTTCTCTAAGCTCGTGTGTCAGGTATTTGTCCCAGCAATGAAAGAAGAGTAGCTAAGACACTGTGCTCAAACCAGTCCTCCTTGGGAGCACTGGAGAACAGCCCTGAGGCCTGCTGCAGAAGATCAGAGCGACTCGTGCTTAATTACAAAAATAAGATCTTCATGAGGACAAACGTTAGAGAAAGTAAGGACCGGAAGAAATAATCGTGATAAAATAGTTCCTGTTGTTTGCACATGGCTCTGCATACTTGCTTCCATTATGTCACGTAAACCTCTCAAGGGAATTTTATGAATAATTGATCTTAGCTTTACCTTATGAAAGGCTTGAAACCCAAGAAGCTACAAGCTGTCCCAGTAAGTCTCGGCTGGACTTAGTACCCAGGCAGATCTGTGTGGTTCTAAAATTATACTTTCTACTGTATAAAAGTGAGTTTTTAAAAATATTCAATCACATTTTTCCCTACTTGAAATATGAAACCTAAAATTACTTACGGTGATCTCACCACAAACACACAGAGGGAATAAAACTGCAGCAAAGCTGCCCCTCTAGGCTCTGGTCATCCGGCCCCAGTCCACCTCACTGACCTCTTCTGTTCATCATTCCAGCTGCTCTGACCTTGCTCTACACTTGAAAATGGTGCCTCTGCTGGGAGCCTCTGTTCTGTGTCCCTCTACTCAGGAAGGGAGGACCTAAGGAAGCTTTTCCCGTCTATAATCTCAATCCAATCAAACACCAACTTTCCCACTAGTCTCTCATTCAAGTACTTGTTTTAATGTCTTTCAGCACTGATTTCTAAGGCCTAGCATGACCCAGAATTTTTGTTCAGCAGTTTATCCAAGTGTTTAATAACTTAATAGAAAATACTCAATATTGGTGGGAGAGAGGTGCACAAGTGGGTGGATGGTTGGGCCACTTTGGCAAGAAAAGGCCAAGTGCAGCATGTAACCTTGGCTGTGAGATCCACTCACCCTGAGACCTGTCCAGTTTGATGCCTCTCCAGTCAGCCTTGGTGTGTACACAACACTGAAGGTATTTAATTGAAGCCCTGGTTTTGGAATCTACCTTTGGCACACCCACAAGTACTTGGTGTATCAAGAAGAGGTAGGTGGTTAAATACCCAGGTGTGGGTGGGCAACCTGAATGTTTGCTGGGAAACCGCCTTATTTTATTCTCTGTGTGTGTGTGTGTGTGTCCCCCCATATGTGTGGTGTGTGGGCAGGGATTGTCCTACTGTTCATCTGTTGGGTTTTCTTCAGGTACATTAAAAGCTGATGGGAGGACAGGTGATATGACTCAGTGGGCAGCACTTAGCTCACGTGCATAAGCCCCTGGCTTCCATCCCCAGCAGCATTAGGAAAAGCTAGGGTGGAGAGAAGGGTACGGCTCAGTGGTAGCGTGCTTGCCTAATGTGAACCAGTCCCCCAGGGTGTGGGAGGTTAAGGAACAGCTAGCAACATGACGAACCAACTGAAAGCTTCCATACAGAATCCATAAGGGATTTCTCCAGCCAGGCATGGTGGCACATGTCTGCAATTGCAGCACTGTGGGAGGATGAAGTGGGAGAATCACAAGTTTAAGCCAATGGGGGGCAAGTTAGGGATAGTTAGGGATGGTCCTAGCACTTGGGAGGCTGAGGGCAGGAGAATCAGGGCAAGTCTGAGGCCAGCCTGTGCTACATGCTGTGTTCAAAGCCAGTCTGAACTATAGTGGCACTGGTAAGTCTGACCTATTTGTCCTTAGCCACCAGAGTGCCCAAGGAATGAGACCTTGTCTCAAAACAAAACAAAACAATAACAACTCCCACAAACCCACTGCTCTGTCTCTGTCTGTCTGGCTCTCTGTCTGTCTGTCTCTCTCTCTCTCTCTCACACACACACACACACCCCTGAGTCCATAGGTGATCTTGGTATAGATACCTCACAAGAGGAGGTAGCCAAATGGCCAATAAACACATGAACCAGTCCTCCACGATATTAGCTACCAACTGAGAGATCACTTTGTACTGCTTAAAGGCTAAAACCAAAAAGACTAAAAATGTTCCATGCTGGCAAGGATATAAAGCAGCTGAAGCCTTTGCATGCTGCTCATGGCAGTGTCAGTCATCAACATCTCATTGTCAACTTAGCAATTTGATGCTAACGAAGCTATGTGCGTGCCTTCTCCAGAATGCAGAAGTTCCTGTTCTAGGAATATGTCCAATTTAAACGCATACGTAGACTCACCAAGAGACACATGTAGAACGTTCACAGGTAAGAGTGAGTGGCACATGTCTATGGTCCTAGCACTTGGGAGGCCAAAGGCAGGAGAATTAGGGCAAGTTTGAGGCCAGCCTGTGCTACATACTGTGTTCAAAGCCAGTCTGAACTATAGTGACGCTGGTAAGTCTGACCTATATTTGTCCTTAGCCACCAGAGTGCCTGCATTGCCTATTTCAAACTACCCAAGTCCCAGGAACAGTCACTTCCAGACCCTGCTCTTATTGCTACCCTTGAAACTCAAGAATGCCAGGCTGTTCTGTGTGTCTCCCCACAGGTTTCTCCTAGAAAGCTACTATCATTCTTATGACTCTCCCATTCCCTAAATCTTCTTGCTTTACCCTTCCCTTTGTACAAGAATCAATAACCTGCCCAATCCCTCTTTCACTCAGAATCACTAACTTTTGACACCAGGCACCGTCACATTCACTTTAACCAAGATCACCTACTTTGCCTTCTGCCTCCCCTTCTGGTTAGTCCAGCCAGCATGTTGCCTGTAGGAGTCTCTCCCAGGTGCTTGTTTTGGTTCAAGAAATATCTTCCAGGGTCAAATCCCCTCAGGATTAAGTTTGAGACCATAGACAGTATTTTGTAGAACTGTTAATTCAAGAAATAAATATTTGTAATCCCAAAGTTATGTTACTGGAATCTCACCAAGGTGATTCCAATCTACCATTTCCAGTGCAACCCAAAACAAAAATAAAGACACTAACACATATTTATAATTATTGGGGAACCAAGGGGCTCTAAGTCCAGCTATGAAGATGGTTTTCTAGAATGAAAAGTCTGACCCAGGATCTCACTCGGTTTTATTCAGTGGAGGAGTGTCTTGAGGAGGAATAACTGAGAATTGTGGGAAGTACATGAGTACTGTGAACTGTGCTAGGTGGGGGGGGGGCTACATTTACTTTTGCCATATGCAGAGAGAGAGAGAGAGAGAGAGAGAGAGAGAGAGAGAGAGAGAGAGAGTAATCTGCATAATGCTATCGAAATTGTATCTAATGTTTTGGGCAGTCTGGTGCTTCAGCTTTGATGTAGTCTTTCAAGCCCCAGGAAGACATAGCCTCTGTCTCCAGGCTCAATCCCAGCTGGCAGTGTGGAGAATTAGCTCTTTGTCCTGTCTAGACTTGGCTCAGATTAAAGAGCTGCAGGGGTAGGTTGTGAGGGAAACACACGTGCCACTTTCAAAGACTATCACCAGCACCTCCGCTAGACCAATACATATGGCTTAAGGCCAACTGAAAGGATAAACCAACCCTAGCCAGCTTTGTATATATCAATACAAGGAAACAGGGTCAGGCTCAGTCAAAATAGAGACCGTTGCTCTTCTTTGAAAGAGAGCTGCCCAGGTGGTCCTTCACATTGCTCATGACATCGATGTTCTTGGGCTGTTCCATTAATCCCATTCCTGCAAGGAGTCACAATAACCGCCACTGTTGGCTCTGGCCCAGCCAGTGTGCCTCTGCTCACTGTTCCTCAGCACTGTCCAAGCAGGCAGCCTCAAACTCCCAAACAAACCTCCATCAAACACCGTAACCTTCGAGATAAAATAAGCTCCATGACAACAGCACAGCAACTGTTCTCCAAACCCAAAGGGCCCTTGCCAGGTTCTGTCCCAGTCCCATGTCAATGTCTGCCTATGCCAGGCTCAGTTCTGAAAATAACCTCAATTGTCAACCAAAAACCAATAAAATTCACTTCTTTACGGTACCACAACAGTCCTCACCTGCTCAGGCTGTTCCCAGCACTCAAGTCCTCACCTTGACCACCCTGCCTTCTGCCTTGTCCAGCAGAACTCTCCCCCGACCCCATTTCACCATCCCTCTGTCCTGTCGACGATGTAGGTATCAGGAAGTTTGAAACATCCCTGGGGACTACTCTGTGGTGGGTTGACAACTGGTGATGAACTTGTAACACTCAGTTAAGTGGAACCAACAGAAGATAGTACAGCAGCATTAGTGCCTGCCAGGCAAGCACAAGGTTCTGAGTTCAGTTTCCTAGTATAAACAAGCAAACAAACAAATGGAAAAAAAAGAAAAAAACTATTGGGGGGCTGTTGACTCTGCTGGGTGCTGTTTGTTTTTCTGAGGACCTTGTCATGAACTCACCTGTTCTCATCATCAAAGATACTGAGCTAACCCAAAAGCCCCCAGGAGGTTGGGACCTTGTTGTTGGTGAGAATGGCTGTGGTTCACTTTAGGGAAGCCCTGGTCCTTACTCTGAGCATCCCTTTCTGGCTTCAAGGGGGAAGATGGGGCACCGTTCAGTCTGTTGGAGAAGCTGTTGCACTGGCTCACCTGATATGAACTTGATTTTCTTCATAGTTGGAGGATCTTGCGACCTCACTGTTGCCGAGGATGGCTATAGCACTTTGTGGGGGATAACTTGTTCTTACCTTGAGCACTGGCTTTTGGATGCAGTTCAGATCCCTCAACTTGCTGGCGCAGATCCCTCATCCCACTGGCACACACTTTCTAGCTTTTACCACTGACCTCTGGGCCTTCCCAGTGCAGATCCATGCAAGAGGCCTGCATGAGGCATTGTCACGGGCTGTTCGCCTCCAGCTGGACTCATGGGGGGGGCATTGCCATGAGTTCTAGGTCTTCAAGTGGACTCATGCAGGATATTGCTGTGGGACCCAAGCCCTTGGTTGGATTCTTTTGGACTTTAGTGGGTGCACAGACTTCATACGCTCTCTTGGTATATAACTCTTTGGGTGACTATTATAAAATACCTCTGTGTATTTTATATCTTGCATTTTTCCCTCCTGAACCCTGACTACAACACTCACTAACCTGCAAGATCATGTAAACTTGCTGGCAGCTGTTGTGCTTCAGAAACACCACTGCTTAGGCTTGCTGCCCACAAAAAAACGAGTTCTTTGCCCTTCTACAAGACAGAGACAACTACTGTCTCTTCACCAAGTCTGGGCTCAGGTGAGCTGACATCAAAGGGCTGTGTGTTCAAAGCAGCACCCTACCACATTTCCCTGAAAATAAAGCCTGATTAGAGAACAAGTCCTAGCATAATTTTTCAGAGGGCTCATGAATAAGCCCTATTCTATGTGATATGTGCGAAAAGGCCTAGAATCTCTGTGACTAGACCTAGGCAGTCCCAGTGTAGGGATCACTTCTTGAAGGAAGACTTTTCTGAACTGCAAAGCATGGAGGGAAGGACTTTATCCATCCAGAAAAGGTCTCCATGGACACCAAGAGGAGTATCTATGTCTTACACATAGAAATGTGGGGGACGTCTGTTTACCGGTCTGTTATGGTTTATGTCTAGTCGTCCCCCCAAAGCCTCATGTAGTCATTGGGTGGGGATTGAGACTTGATCTGTGATCCCTGGCATTATGGATTTTAGTACTGATGGGATTATGGGTCGAAGTACTTCTGGGATTATGGGTGTAGCCTAAGGAGGGGGCTAAGGTGAAGAGCCTGAATGTAGTATAAAGAGAGACAGAGAGACAGACTCGGGCTGTTGGTTGCTGTTGCTCTGCTGCCGTGTTTGGTTGGCTACCTCTGCCGCCATTTTGTTGCTGTTCCGCCGCCATGACCTGGATGCTCTCTGCTCTGTTCCTCTCAGCCTTGGGCCAGCTGAACATGGACTGAAACCTCCAGTAACTGTGAGCTAAATAAACCTTTCCTTCCTTCATCTTGAGTGTCTGGTATTTGTCCCAGCAATGAGTAAAAAGTAACTAAGACAGTCTTTTACAGTAGAGGATCCACACTTTTGTGCCATCTCTGGAAATGGAGGAATATGAGTCTGTGGGTTATGGATGACACAGAGAGGACATGGATTACCAACCTGCTAACAATGTTGTGAACTACGGGCCCTACAAACAGTTTATGCACAGTAGAAGTGGAGACATCTCACCTGAGGTGGAAAGCATCAGGTAGTCACAGTGGCTTCCTCAGCACTCATTATGGCAAGAGCAATCAGCAGCCAATATACCAGGACTGGCCTTTTTGAATCCATCCCTTGTTTTAAGTCATTTGAAGATCTTCCGTAGAACATCCTTGTCTTAAGTCATGATCCTGGAGTGGGACCATGGATAGAGCTACAGCGGGGCAGAATTACATTGGTAAGCAGGTTGCTTGATAGTGTGATCTGTGAGACAGGGTCCAAGGAGGCCTGATGTTTCCAGCGAAGGACAGCTATTACCCCCCTTACTGTCTTGAGAAGGTCGAGGATCTCTGGTCTATGTTTTATTAAAGACTGAAAGCTCTAGTAAAAAGTCCTCTTTATTTCCTGATAACTGAATGCACATGGAGGCTCAGAAAGCCTTATTTGGAAATAATGTATATTAGTCTTCTTGCCCTGGACAAGTTGGGGAACTGAGTGAGGACAATAAGTTCTGCCTTTTGGGTAGGAATCCTGAAGGGAGTTCTTTTGCTTCAGTGTCCTGGGTGAGGCGGGCTGTGGTATAATCTGTCTTCTTAATGCCACCCTTCATGAAATTGGTGTCATCAATGAACCATGTGTTGCCATCACTGTCGATGGGTGGTCCCTCAGATTGAGGTGGCTCGTATAATTCTGCATGATAGCTTTTTCACCTTCACGTTCTATCTGTGGTGTAGCTGGGAGCAGGGTGGTTGGGTATAAAATGGTGTACGATCGAGGAGAACCACTTGGGTTTCCAATAAGAATGTCCTCATGTGTAGCTACTCCTTCTTCAGGGATCCACAAATGTCCCCTGAATTCTGACAGAACCTTAATGCAGTGTGGAGTTAGAACCAAGGTTTCTGTCTCAAAGTTATTTTGGAAGCTTCCTAGACTAAGAGCTATTGCTGCCAGGCAGCTAGGCCAAACTCGTTTCACTCCACCTAGTTGCTTGGAAAAGTAGGTATCTGATTGGTTTTCTTGGCCTACACACCATGTTAGCACTCCCATGGTTACATATAAAAAGCTCTTCTGGACCTCATCTTGGTCCAGAAGGGTCCACATTTGTAATCCCAGGGAATGTTACTTGAATTCAAATACTCATTCCAATCTACCACTTCCAGTGCAATCCACAATGCAAATAATGACCCCGAGGAATATTTGTAGTTGAGAGGATCCAAGGAATCCTAAGTCTAATTAGAATGGTGGGTAGCCAGAACAGACCTCAGCCCAAGGTGGAACCTAGGTTTTGCTAATTCATGAAGAGGAAAGAGGATTGGAGATGAGTAACTTAAAGAAAGGTAGGAGATAAATGAGTGCTTGAATTGGGCTAGGTAGGAGGCCTGATAGCATCTCTGCAATATGTGGAGAGAGACAAATGCAGGAAGAGTAAACTGCATGTCACAGATTGAGTAAATATCTTGTGTTTAGGGGGGTCACTGGTGGGTGCTTCGGCTTTGGTGTACAATCTTCATGCCCTGAGATATCAAGGCCCTTTTCTTGAGGATCCTAGCAAACAGTCCTGCATCACTCAGCCTAGCTCACACGTTCTAGTTGGCAGCCCTAAGACAGACATCAGTGGCCAACTGCATTGCTTTAAAGACTCATTCGACCCAACAACCAGGATGTGCACGTGAGTGAGACCACCCTGGGCCCATTGGAAACTCATTACTCAGCAATCAGGCCTGGTGCATGCATGAAACCTCCCTGGGCATGCTGCCAGCTGCACCCTAAACAGAACAATAGCCTTACTAGGTGAACTAAGACCATGGGCACACATTCCCTCGTCACCTATATGGAGGACGCTGTCCAGGCCAAAGTTTTCTGAACCTAGTGCCCTGGAACCTCTGGAAGTCACAAACCTTGCCAGTTGCCTTAGGACATGGAAAACCATGGCTAGTAGAGGGAATCTCCATGACACAGAGACCAAAGCAATGTACCACAGCAGTCAATGTTGAGGAGCCCTTCTGCCTCCTCCATTCCAAATGCAGAAGGCTTTCTCTCCAAAGTCTAGCACTCTCCCGTGATTAGATCAGCTGCTCATCCAGGGGAATCTCTCCCAGGCAGCCAACAAAGGAGAAGAGAGATCAGGGAGTTGACTTCCTTTCAGGGATGCCTGGCTGCTGACGTCTTGTGAGGTCTTTTGAGGTCTGATGATTTCTGCATATTAGTTCTGCCTAATGTTACTATGTGATGCACTAAGCATTTAAAAAGTCCAGGTTTTTGTGAATGATGACCAGTGCACAACCAACAGTAATGGGAGGCAGATGTATTTGTTGAAGACCATGGAAGATGTGCTGAGGGGGAGCTTGTGCCAACAAAAATAGGATATGAACAGAAAATTCGGGTTGAGATGATAGGAAAGCAAAAAGCATGATACACATAATATAGAACACTGCACACAGATCAGTCAGGTTTTCAGATGTAAAGGATATGCATGGGGCCAGTGAGACAGCTCAGAAGACTAAAGCACCTGCTTAGGCAAGTTTAGGTGAGGAGAGGGACCAAGGTTCTATCCCTGGCACCACATGCTGCACCAGCCCTGCCCCCAGGATTGGCTGAGCTAGCCATAGCATCTGGGAGCGATGATGTACACCTATAATCCCAGTGCTGGGGAGGCTTTAAACAAGAGGATCACTGAAAGTCCAGGCTGTATAGTGAGAGCCTGTAACAACCAAATACATTAAAAAAATACTACTACTACTAATAATAATACAAAAATAAAGGACATGCATCCCAGGTACCTACCCTGAGTCCCTAAATTCCTGGGATTAGAGGAGCTTACCACCAGCACTCTTGCTTCACTGAAGACTCGTTAAGAAAATAAAAGCTTATTTCCCTTGAGTTGGGCATCCCATAATTACTCCATATTAATTTGCCTTTTGAACTGTACATTCCTTTTATTTTTAAAAATTTTTTATTTATTTATTTTTCTTGTTTCAGAACCTTTGTTTATTCACTCATGTTTATGGCTGGCTCAGCCCGCCCCAAGGGCAGGGCTGGCGCAGCTTGTGGTGCTGGGGATCGAACCACGGTCCCTGAAGCTGCCCAAGCTTTCCCATACATCCCTTTTAGAAATGCTTAGTAGTATATATTTGTTACAATGTAAGAAATTTATCTGTATATGCAATCTTATTTGTATTCCCAAGGTTTGTAAATGTAAGCAGCACTTGTAACATTAGAAATGTGTAAATGACTTTTCATAATTCAGCTGCCTTTTTCTAAATGCACGTGTTCTCATAAAGAACAATCAGACAAAATTCTATTTCATAAGTGTGCAGTTAATTTTTCTGAAATGACTAAAGCACATTACTTAAGTATGAATGTTGGCCACTCATACTGGGAATTTATTTTAATGAAATAGAATATGACTGGCTGCATAATTACTGATCAGGCAAAGTAATTTAATTATTTTTGCATATATAAGATAGGCTGCTACCACAAGTGAAAAACACCTTTGTCTAAGGCTGAGTCCTTACTGTCTTCTCTGTCAACTTTGTTATAGATCACGTTCTTGTACTTTTTCATAACTGCTGTGAAGTAAGGGGCTTTCTTTTGGTAACGTGACAGTCTTTGATTTGGCTTAGTGACAAGCTTTCTGAGCATGGTTGGCATTGCACTCTGCATTTTATGATCTGTACAAATCCTCCAATTGTTCAAATTCTTTTGAATGATTTATGTTTTTGTGTCAGATTGTGTGTGTTCGTTTCCTGTGCTACAGTACACATAGTATTGGAAAGTATGTGTTCCACATATGGATAACTGGTTGCACCTGTAGCCGAGAACTTTAAGTACACAGTATTTTTTTTTTTTTTTTTTTTTTTTTTTTTTTTTTTTTTTTTTTTTTTTTTTTTTTTTTTTTTAGTATCTTTAGCTGTGACTGCCCCATTTGTTCTCTTATCCATCTGCCCTTTCAGGAAAATTCACAAAATCTGTATTTGTCATCTATGTATTATATAAACTCAAAGGTATTTCGTGAATTCTGAGCTCTGTTGTTTTCTTATAAATTGTTTGGGGACATTCACCCACTTTTTCCCATGGTTCTTATCACGTATGGACATTTCCCTTGGTTTACTTGAGCTTAACAGTTTTGGCGGGTGTGGCATATCAATGGTGTGTACACACAGTAGCTGTTTTGTATCATGATAACAGCTATCATTTTAGGCACACGTGCCTTGTCCCAAGTATTGGTAAGATGCTACATGTATGCTTTGATCATTCCAGCAACCCTAGAACTATACCATCCTATATTTTTTCTAAGTGATACTTGTGGGGAAGAAAACATAGATGATTTACTCATTCCCATACATGTACTATTAGCTTTCCTTATATTTTTCAGCACCCTGGTTAAACCCAAGGTCTCACACATGTGAGCCAGGTACACCTTTACCATCTCACCAAATCCTCAGCCCCGAATCTACTTTTAAATTTAAATTGACCTTACTTTTGAGTCTGTGTTCTTAACTGACACAGTACATTTCTTATGGAAATGTATGAAAATATATTTAAATATACCTCCGCCCCTAACTAGAGCAGGTCACAGAAATTCCTTGAACCTCAGGATTCCTCCTTTGTGAAGGACAGCTTGTGCCTGCTACTCATGATGCTTGGGGAGACAAGAAGTATGAAAAATGGCTGCTACCATAAAGCCTGGTGCACTGGCTGTGTTCACAAAATGGTAGTAAAAAATGATTGGGGCTTCTGTTTAATTTTATAAATGATTAATCCTAGTGTGGGAATAATTTGTATTTTTGGTCAGATCCTAAACAACCAGAAAATATTTTAGAGCTGGTGGGAATCCATGAAGTCACTTCACACTGCCACCTTGCTGGGAGCCATAGGAAGCCAGGAAATTGATCAAGTGTGTGTAGGTGGGGTTAGGCCTCAATGCTACCCGAGTCCTGAGAAAAACACCCTGTCTGGCTGAGGCCAACTATTAGTCGCTAGGCAACCTTGTGTCATGTGATGCAAGCTTTGCAAAAGTATAAATAAAGAATCACTTTTGTGTGCACGGAGTTAACCTTTGCCCATCAGGTGGACTAGCGAGCACCTAGCCCGGCTTTTTGTCTTCTTTTCTATCCTTCTCTTTCCTGTCACTGTGTCTCCCCAGGTAGAACCATTTGCAGTAAGACCAACAGATCTCTATACTGCCTTTGGTATTTTCAGTTTACTGGGTGGCTTTACAGCATGGAAAGAATTCTAAAGTGTTGGGCTTACTTTTAGGCATATCACTAGTTTCATTTTCATGGGCTCACTGAATATGTGTAACTTTTTACTGTAGAAGACTTCAAATATACACAAAAATGGAAGTAGTGTTATCACCTGGGTGCATCTGAGGGATTTCTGAGACTGAAATAGGAAACTTAACCAACCTTTGTAGCAGGTTCACTGACTCGCATCATGGAAAAGGAATTTTTAGGATATGTCAGTAAAAGGAATGAGTAGATTTATTAGAGATCTAGGACACACTTGAGAGATGAGCTGCATTATGATTTGGAACTGAGAGCATTTGTACTTTTCTTGAGGAGTGGAAAATCCAGGCAAAAGTGCTCTATCACTAGGGTGGTAGCCCATTGTGTGGGCCTGGGTGGGTTTTGTTTTGCTTTTCTGGATACGTAAATTTAATATTCTCTAGATTCCCTCAGGCTTCTCTTTTATCTTAGGGTCAGACTTTTATTTCCTTTTCTCTTAACTGACCCATTTCATGGCCTTTTAGTGATGGCTCTGGTAAGGAAAGACTCTAAATCTAACCAAAGAAATGTTGGCATGAGTGACCTTATGTCTTAGGGCCAGGCTCCCCTTCCTTATCTTCTTAACTGAGCCAATTTATGTCATCTAAAAAAATGAAGAGTAATGATTGCTGCAGCAAGAAAAGCTTTAGATGGTCAAGCACAGTAAAATATGTAATTTTACTAACAGTTACAACAATAGACTTTTAAAAGTCAGTATGCATGAGAGAAAACAGAAATAAGCCTCAGCAATGCCCATGGAATGATGAGACTTTCTTCTTGTTTTATAATGATAAGAATGTGAGTTGCTGCAATGTTTTTAGAAAACTGGCAACATGTACTGTGATATTAAAATAATCTAATAATTTTACTTTTAAAAATCTGTACTAAAGGACTAAGTAGTGTCTTGATAAAGCTTGTTATATATAGATTGTTCATTATGAAATTATAGATTATTTCCAAAGCACTTTGATCTTCAGTACCAGGGCAAACAAAAAGAATCACATTCTAATACAAGTTACAGTAGAGATGAATCATGTAATGTTGAGCTGAGATGAGAAACATAAAAGGACTATACTTAGAATTTGCTTCTACTCACATGGAGTACCCTGAACAGCAATTTATTTTTTTCTTTCCCTTTCATTTTTTTTTTCTCTCTGTTGTTTCCAATCAGTACTGGAAACTGAATCCAGTGAGACTAAACTGCACCATAAACCTTTAAAAAAAATTGTTTTTTGTGATAGGTTCTTGCTAAATTATTCAGGCTGATCTTAACCTGTGATTTCCCTCTCAATTTCCAGAATATCTGGAATTAAAGTTGTATGCCACAGCAAACTCAATGGGATACTCTGGAGGGGTGAATGGCATGGCACGTGAATTTTATCCTAATAAACCTGAGTTTGAAAAGTGATTTTAGCACCAGGCTTTGAAGAGTTCTGTTATTTAATAGTCCAATTCAGGAGAGTGAGCATGCAAGCCAATGAAAATATGTCAAGTTGATGGGAAGAAAACTCAGAGAGCAACATTTGAAGCAGTCTGTGAATGGGATTCCTAAGTTTCAGAATAGCCAGGATGTCAATTGGAGCTTCTCAGAGAAGTGCATTCACAGATGTGATGGCATATACCTGTAATCCCAGCTACTCAAGAAAATGAAGCAGGAGGATCACAAATTTAACACCACCATGACCAACTTAGTGGGCTGTTTCAAAGCAAACCAACAAAACAACTAGAGATGCAGTTCAGTAGTTGAATATCTGCCTAGCATACCGAGGGACCTGCAGTCAACCTCCAGCACCTTAAAAAAATCCACAGGTTACATTGCATTAATCCAGATAGAGGTTACTGGTGGTCTTGGAGAGGCTAGTGAAGAACGAACACCTTATCTTAGTGGGTTGAGTGGGAGAGGAGAAAGCCACGCCTACATATAGCTATCCTTTTTAATCTTCTGTCTCCTATGTAGGGACCAATAGCTGGGGCTTTTATTGAGTTTCCTCATTAAGGAAGTAAAAGTCCAACCTCTCTGTTTGCTACTTCAGTTTTTGTTTAGGCTTTATGGATTGATTTGTGCCATACATCATGGTCAGCGGTAATTTCCAGTTCCAGGGGCCTCTGCCTGAAAACCAAGGATGTGCTTCCCCAATTCTTTCGTTTTAAGAATCATAAGGGACGCTCCTTTTACACCAAGGGATAGTTGAGAAGTACATGATGAGCAAGTAAGAAGCTGTACAGAAGACAGAAATAGGTCTATGGTGGGATTGAACTGGAACCCTTTCACTAGCTTTACGTGCCTTCCGGTAGCAAGCACCCCAAAGGCAAAATGTGAGAGCCAGCTGTCTGTAGTGGCATTTCTGCCACATTTCTCTTGGATACAGGACACCATCCACCCCAAGCTATTTTGTTCTTTTCTTCTGCCTTATGTAGATCTCTAACTTTCTGTGGACTAATGGTCTAATTAGGTGCTTTCCATATTGAACATCTCCTGTTTTGTCTGACAAAACAAGACAAATGTCATTTGCTTTTCCTTTTTTTTTTTCTCTTCAAATTTAATGAGTTTACATCCAAAATTCCGGTAACCATTTTACATTTAAGGAAGAAAAATCTTTTTAAAAAAACAATACAAAGAGTGAAAGGTTTTAGCCAAATTTATATGGTTTGCTACGCTTTTTAACAATTCATCTCATCACATCTTACTGCAATGTACAAAAGCATCTGCAGCATCCAGTACAATCATGAAACTAGATTTAAGTACACAGGCTGTTGCTAACAGCTCTCAGAGGAAACTGGCTTCCATCTATTAAAAATTCTACAGTATACAGAAGCATTACTAATACTGTTAACTAACCATCTATTGTCTTAAGAATCATCCCCAAAGTTTTCTGGAAATAAGTCCTCATAAGAATTCAATATTTAAAAGGTGAAATGTTCCTTATTTTAATTTTAACAAGATCTTTACCCTTCATTGCTAAGAAACATTGTAATAGTTTTAAAGTATAGACTGTTGAGAGTCTAGAAAGCTAAAATGCATACTCTTGAGTTCAAGCTTACAATAAATCTTTTATACATAATTCTGTACCTTTTTTTTTTTTTTTTTTTTTTTTTGTACCAGGAATCAAACTCAGGACCTCATTCTTGCCAGGCAGGCACTGTGCCATCGAACTAAATCTCCAGTCTTGATGTAAGTTTCAATAAAATGTCCTCCCTCCCCAGTCCCCTGCTCCAAATCTTGTATTATTTCTTATAAAACTTCAGTCAAGAGTAGAAATGTACCCAGGCAGATGTATATGCCATGCAATAGCAAGGACAATAAAGCCCAACTAATTACTTTGGGTTTTAAAAATAGAAGGCAGTTAAAATGTACTCAAAGTTACATTAAAAAAAGCTTTCATGGGGTAATATTCACAGTCACAAAGGTTAAGAAAGTACTAATATCAAAGTACAAATGACTACAATGTTAGAGTAAACAAAAACTACAATACAAGAGCCTCTTCTAAAATTAAAAATAAAGAACACAACACATAAGTAAGGATGAGTTTCCTGTTCTACTCATGAATTTGAGTCTTCATATTTATAAGGTTGGTTATGTTGCCATCCAGTCGCGGGTCTTCTGGGAGCCAATGACATCTCACTCCAGGTCAGCAGGGTAGATCTTCCCCAAGGAACTTCTTGATCCGGAGCATATCTGGGTCACCGCACAATTTCAAAATAGTGCAATATTGCCATGATGTGCTGGGGTATGAAGACATATTCAGTGTACAGTGCCACGCCCACAACCGAAACCAGCATGGAATTGAACACCGTCCGCTCCCAGGGCTCCAGCATGTAGAGCACCGTGACCAGCAGGTACTGGTAATAGAACCAGGACATCCGTTTCCAGGCCTGCATCAGTGCCATCCCCTCCATGCGTCTCCTGCGACGCGGCCTCACGTCCGTCTGTCCGGCTGCCCACAGGCTTCCCTAGCCCCCGGCGCCTTGCTTTTCCTTTTGACAACTGGCTTTTTTCTCCATCTCCGCAAATGTTTCAAGGCTAGGAAATGAGCCTATCCTTTCAGTAAGAATCAGTCTAGGGTTTTTGTGGAATCCGTTGGGAAAGAGGAGCTTTTGCTCCTCAGGATTGTTGCATTGGAGTACTTTTTAGGACCGAGGCAGGAGAGGTATGAGAAACATCCTGGCCTTAGGCTGGCAACAACAGGATATCTTCTAGCTTTTGGAGACCAGAAAGGAAACTGACTTACTATATTTCCTTAGCCTCCTGACATGATCCTAAGAAATGAAGTACGGCCCTCACTATACTTCTGTAAAATCTTGACATGAATTTAACAACCACTCTGCCTTTCTCATCCTTCTGGCATGACATCTGACATGAGTCCAAGGAGTGTACATTCGAGGCTTCTTCAAAGTAACTGAGGGTGACCCCATGAACAATATCATATTAGAATTGGTTTGACCTCCTTGTTGCCTTTGGTGACCATGCTAATTCTTTCTAGGCCATGTAAATTCACACATTCCTCCTCCCAGGGTGAGGGTGGAGAATCAAAGTTGATTGGACAGAAGTCTATTTAGTTAGCACCCTCAGCCCTTCTTCAAATTCTAAGAAAGAAAATCCAACCCTGGTGGTCACTGCAGTCGCCACGTCTGGCTCTGACTGTGCTATGCTTTTGAGCATGTGTTTTCATTACAGGCAGTTGCTGTTATGGATGCAATTGGCTTGGAACTCTTCTAAATGTATTTAATTTAAAAATTAATAAGAAAGAAATAACTATAAGACAGTTTCAAAACACATTAGTGGTACAGTCACAATAACTAATGCAATATATATTGTTGCCTTCATAGCAGTACATGATGCAGACATGATAACTTTTCTAAACACCATTAAGACAAATCTTTCTTTTCATTGAACTAAGAGAAAGTAGTTGTACATATATCTCAATAGTCCATAATAGTACTGGGTTATCAGCACAATTGGCAATGTCAGAAGCTTTTGACTTGAGCCTTTTATAGCTCAGCATATTAATATGGCTTTACTTTTTATACCTCATGGTTAAACTTTTCTGCTTGATGGTTAAGACCAAGATAAAGCAAGACCTATATAATAAAAAATGCAATATTTGTATCTGGCAAGGTCAGTCAAATCCCTTCAGGATTTATTCTGAAACCATGTACAGCACTTTGTAGAACATTTTTTAAATCACATTTTAAAGGGATTTATTAGAATATCAATGATTGATGGAAAATACTGATTCCATGTTAAGTCTAAGGCATTTGATATTCAGAAAGACAATGATGTTAAGCTGAAGTGCCTATGTTATAGGGTAATAGTATCTCTATGTTTCTCTTCTGAAGAGTTAACAACTTAAGTTTGCAGACAAAAAATCAGAGAAAAAGAAGGGCTACAAAGATAGCCAGTATTTTGGCCCTAGCCCCTCTAGGTCAATGAGGACTCAGGACATAAGAGAACCTGTACAATAATACCCTATAACTCAGTGGTGTCCCAAATTTTCTGTTCAAGAAGATTATGGGGCCACAGAGCAAAGGGACTGACAATGTACAGTTTGCCTAAGGAGAGTCACCTAGGGAGGAAACATTCTCTCAGGCTTTCACAGACAGCAATGGCTGTGACTCATCCAGATGGCTGACAATGACAAAAGTTCTAAATGTATTTAAAATCTAAAACACATGGGCTTCTCTCAGTTAAAATGACTCGAGTTTTCTCATCAACTTTTGCCCATTCTGTACTTGCTCTTTAATAAATCTCTGACTGTTTTTGCTACTTCCCTGTGCCCTATTTGATTCTTTGTTCAGGATACAAACGGACTGTATATAAGGTGAGACCTAGACCAACCATTATGTTACAGGACCATAAAAGCAAAGGATATAAAGATGACATGGAAGAAATTAATGCTGAGAGACATTGAAAGAAGGAGATAGATTTAGAAGGGTTAATGTTTAATTGTTTGATCAATCTTATATACCTATATGTATTAATCTAAACTGATCTGATGATGAAAATATGTAATATAACCATTGTTAAATTTAAACAATAAAAAATTGAAACTTAAAAAAAAAAGAAAGAAGGAGATAGAGAATGCATCATTTGAATCCCTGGGTGTACTGTGCCTAAAACCAACATGTTATCCCTGCTTTTTTTCAGTTACATGAAAAACTGACACTGTCCTTTTTCCTAAGCCATTTTGACTTAGATTTTTGTTACTTTAAACAAAGAGAGAATTTTAACAAACACTGTCTATTAGAGCCCTTCTAATAGTACCTAGATACATTACTTTCACATTAGACATCCACCACTTATTTTAGCTTTTGTTTTTACTTTATGATGCAGGATCTCATTAGAGGCTGCTCCTGAACCTCTGGGATGAAGCAATCCTCCTGCCTTAGCTTTCTCATAGATTTGGACTACAAGTTTCTGCCACAATAATGGGTTTTAGATTCAACATTAAAGGGTTAGGTGTAGTAGGCAAAGAGCAGATATACCCTTCATACCTTCTCCCAAGAAATGGTATGTGGAATTTTTGAAGCAATGATAGACATACAATTGACATATCATTAAATTAATCCATTGAAATGTATAAGTCACTGAGTTTTTTTGTAAATTTATTGAGTTGTAAAAGCTATTTTTAGTACATTCCCACCGCCTGATGGATTTCTTGAGTCTGTTTGCAGTCAACAGATTGCAGCCCAAGACAGCCACTCATCTGTTTTTTAATCTATGGCTTTGTTTCAGACTGTGCATTTTATATAGCTGCAGCCATGTAATCTATGACTTTTTATGTCTAGTTTCTCTCACTTTGCATAATGTTCATTTACTTTGTGACTTGTTTCAATAGCTTATTCATTTTTATTGGTGAGCATTCCATTGCATGGGCATCCTATGTTTTGTTTATCTACTCACTAGTAGATGAATATGTAGAAGCAGGAAAGGGAAGCAGTGTGTGAGAGGAAGCCATGTGGAACCACACATATGTTACCTGAGGCCACACCTCTGTGACCTACTCATAGGTATGCAAAAGTGTGGTGATTTCACACCCAAGCAAATTGACACCACGAACTTAGTGGTCAGTATCTTGAAAGCAAGTTAAGTTCAACCTCTCTGGCAAAGGTGGTTCCAATGAAGGTGGTATCACATTGCGAAAGAGTTAAGATTCCTATGGGGCCAGCCAGATAGTACAGTGGAATAAAGAGACTGCTTAGGCAGATGAAGGACTGGGGTTTGATCCACTGCATGCTGTGCTGGCCCTTCCTCTAGGGTGTGTTGAGACAGGGTTTGAGAATGGGCATGATGGCACATGCCTGTAATCGCAGCACTTGGGAGGCTGAAACAAGAGAATCACTGTGAGTCTAATCTGTGTAGTGAGACTCTGTACATCCTGTACTAAATACATAAAAAGATTATTATGCATGTAATGTTATGATAAAAATATGGTTTTTTCAGTATAATAGAATTATTTTTATTTTTAATTTTATAATAAAATAGAATTATTAGTGAAAACTCTAGAAATCAGGGAAAGACATAAAGTAAATGATCACTTCTAATCTCATCTTGAAAGAAATGCCCAAATGTGTTAATTTACTAATGAGCTACTTCATATATATATTTATATGTAATATATAAATATTTATTTATATATATATGTATTAATAGATATACTAGATATACAGTATTAGCATATTTTAAGTTTATTTATTTTAATTTTTTATTTTTATATATTATGGCTGGCTCAGCCCTGGGGGTGGGGCTGGCACAGCACGTGGTGCCGGTGATTGTACTGAGGTCCCTGCGGTTGCCTAAGCTTTCCTAAGCAGGTGCATTAGACCGCCTGACCATTTCGCCAGTCCCTTAATTTTATTTTTGATTACTATATGCAATACTTATCCCTATTAATGGATAAAATGTGATTTTTTTGTTTGTTGAATTTTAGAGAAATATTTATGAAATGAATGCATAACATGAAATTAATAGATTGCACATTATAAATAAATTATTTACAAACTTAAATGAATATAATGATAAAAACTGTCTAAAATAAAAATGAAGAAAGAATTTACAGATCAGTCATATAATAGTTTACTCTGTGTCAAAATCAATAAACTTATATTCATATAATTAGAACTAACTAGAAAGAGGTAGGCAGTAAATATTTAAAGATTTAAAATTCCTAAATTTAGCTGAAATTATAGCACATTTCCAAAACAGTAAACCTTTTTCACAAGAAATATGAATAAAATCACATCAAGATACACATAAATGAAATTGTTCATAATTAATTGTAAAAAAATTCATTAAAGCATATACATAAAAATATTAGGCTACATCTCTCTCATGTTGGAGACCTTCAAAATAATACATATGTGTGCAATTTGAAGAAAACTCTATAAATAGAAGAATGAGAAGAACTTAGAGGGGTGAAAATTTCCATTCGTACAAGGATAAGTTTAATAGTATTTTCCAGAGAGAAAATAGGCTCTTTAGTAGTGGAGGTGTGCACATTGAGTCTAGATGTTTTAGCACTGGAGTACTGCAGCAAGGGTAGAAGAGTGTCCCCTTATGTAGTGACTTGGCTAGGCTATCAGTTGCCCAGATATTGGGTTAAATGTTATTTTTGGTACAAAGTGTCTGTGTGAAATGGACATTTCACTTAGGAGACTGAGAAAGCAAGTCACCCTACCTCTTCCCAAGAGGCCTGAGTAGGACAAAAGATGGAAATCTAAGGAGAAATTTTCTCTCTGCTTTCTGTCTTTGAGTTGGAGCATTATTTTTTCCTTATCTTCTGACTCAGACTATGGTGGAACTTATTTTTTTTTATAGTGTTTTTTTTAATTTTATTTTTTTGTTTCAGAACTTTTGTTTATTTATTTATTTTTATGGCCGGCTCAGCCTGCCCTGAGGGCAGGGCTGGCACAGCATGTGGTGCCGGGGATTGAACTGCAGTCCCTACAGGCGCCTAAACTTCCCTAAGCAGGCACTTTAGACCACTGAGCCATCCTGCCGGGCCCCAATGGTGGAACTTATACCACTGATTTTCCTGCTTTCTTAGCCCTTTGAACTTGGACTAGAAATGCATCAGAAGCTCTTCTGTGTCTCAGGCTGGCTGACCTGAAAACCTGGAACATTTTAGTCTCTGTAATTACTTACCTAAGGGGTCTCTTTATCACCTCTATACCTAACATTATATTGGTTCTTTCTCTGAGGAACGCTGATCATTATGGGATCACAGGCAAAATAGCAAGATGACATCAGAGCTCTCTTCTGAATTTTTTCAGCCAGGAGGGAGTTTGAGTCTCATCTCTGGCCTCACTTTAGTCACACAGAGATGGGAGGGACATGGAGACTCAGAATAAGCAAGCAGCTACAAGCTTTGGTAAGAAAAGAGAAGAAAAAATCAAAGTGTGTCTAACAGCGCAAGCTACTGTAGGCTTTGAACAAGAAATGGTAGGATGTGTGGAGCAACTGGATGGCACTGACACTAGGAACTATAATGTGAGAAAAGAAAAGTTTTCAAAAAAATCTTTTTTGAAAAGCACTCTCAAACTCTGGGTCAATATAAAGCTATTTTTTTTAGATTATAAATCTGAGGATTCAGTATACCATATACATTTGCAAAATTTGTAAAACCTAAAGATAGGCGACTCATATATGGACAATAACGAGTGTATTGGTCAGGGAACAGAAGAACAGAACAGGTGTAATATGAGGAATGGATATTAACACAAAATATGCAATCTATAAGGAATTATAAGATTGGCTTACAATAGTCAGCCACAGAGTCAGATGAGTAGGTGTGCACAGGGCGTCCGCACGTTCTTGACTGAAGAATTCAATCCCGACGTCTGGACTTCACTGCAGCACTCCGTGTCTCTGTCAGCTGATGGGTCTGCGATGGAAGACTGAAGGATCTGTAACGGATGCTGAAGAGTCTGTGCTGGATGGTGAAAGATCCAAGCTGGAGGAGGCTGAAGAGTCTGCGCTGCAAGCCAGGCGATGAAGTCCAGGCTGAATGCGAAGACTGAAGCTTCTCCGATGAAGTGTTGACTCCTTCTTCAGTCCTTTAAAAAGTCTTTTTGTGCTCAGTCATTCTGACGTGGGCCCATTGCGCCCTAGGGTGGAACCAATCATACCCCAGGATGCGCCCTTGATTCCACTCTAGGGAGAAAGCCAATCATATCCTAGGCAGGCCCTGGTCACGATCCAGGGAGGAACCAATTGTACCCCAGAGTGGGGCTTCCACCAACAGAGAACCAGGCCGCTGAGTCATTCAGCCAAGTTGACACATTGTATCAACCACTCCAAGTGTTTGTTTGTTTATTTATTTATTTATTTATTTATTTATTACCAAGTATCTTGCACTTTCCAGACAGGTGCTGCACTGCTGAGATATATCCCTGGGCTTGAATACTTTCTTTAGTACTATATGCATTTTGTTTGGACATTAAGCATATAGAATAGTCAATAAAACTTTGAACATTTCTGCTGTTTGTACTCAGCATTATTCAAGAGGGAGAAAATCTGCAATCTGGATAATTTTCCTACTTAAAACCTAGACTATGTCTATTTGCTTAAACCTAAACAAACATTGTGTTATTTTATAAAAAGATACACTGTACACCTGTAAGAGATCTAAAGCTGTTCTTCGACTTCTGTCAGTGATGCTAAACTTTAACGACCTGTTAAAACCAAAGTCACATGACTATGACCACATTAGTGAGTCATAAATTCTAAATTCCACTTCAAAAGTAAAATCTAAGTGGATATGTGAAGGATTTCTGTTTAGCCATGATACTGACAGTTTTGACACCTTTATATGTTAAATAAATGTTTAATTTCCCAAATGTATAAGCTTCTAAGGTGAAAAACACAAACCAAACAAACAACAAACAAATTTAGGAGCACCCTTTACCATGTTGGTATCTTCCACACTGAAATTACTTAAAACCCTTGGCTTTTCCTGGTCTGTGTTTATGGGTTTCTGATTATATTATGTTAAGTGTCTGTACCTAACTACCGCATCCAGGAAGTGTCAGTCTAATGACTAAAAGATTAAGTACTGAACAAATCTGTGAGCCAGCACATTCTACTTCAAAAGGACTCTAATTCTGAATAACCAAAGCTTGTTGTTTCTTAGACTGTCCTGTTAACCTGATTTGCTTTGCTGTCATTATCTTTCTTTTCCATTTTCTCTCTGAAGCTTAGTAACTGTTAGCATTCTACAGAAATATTTCTAAAAGGCAGCCTAAACTGCATTTTAAGATGATAAGGAATCTTCTATAAAGGAGATGGGATATGACACCCAAAGCGTCAGAGGGCAGCCCAGCCAAAGTGCATTCTGCAAAGAGCAGCCTCACTGGACCGGTAATGCCCCAAGGGAAGCTGAGTGAGCAACAAAACCCACTCCTGCCTATCAGATGGCATAGATGGTAGAGGAAAAAGGCCAAAAGAGCACTCTTCACAAGTCCCTAAAAGTAACCGCTGAAAAGCTTAATAGTAAAAAAAAGTTAATTTTGATTACTTATTCAATGTTAAACACCCAACAGAAAAGTATAACTAGATAGTAAAATAGTTGATAACAACATAAAAATAGAAAAACAAGAATTCTTTATCCATTATCCTATGTGAGCGAAACTACTGCAGTGACAATCTCATGGAAACAGACTCACCCTGCCCCAACCATAAAGATTCCTGCAGATCCATAAAACCAGGACTGACACAATGGGCATCCAGACCCGAGCCTCCTGCAGCACCATACAGAACGGATTTCTTTTTGTTTACAAGCTCATAGGATCCTTTGAAGCTATTAATCAAGCTGAAATCTTTTATTTTTTTTTTTTTATTTTTTTTTTATTTTTTTCCAATT
>PVJA010003850.1:0-91147 GCA_004027025.1 Myocastor coypus | reverse complement strand
TGTATCTGCTTCCTCTTAGTCCAAAGAGAAGTATATTCTTTCCTTTTTTTTTTCTTTCTTTTTTCTATGCAACATCAATAGGGAGGTGGGTCATACCCACAAAGTGCACTCTGTAGAATGATTGTGAGGACAATATGCAATATGTGAACTTTCAAAGAAAAGAAGGGGGAAAAGAAAAAAAAAAGTAATGTGGATTTAGAAATGTTAATGTTTAATTGTTTGATCAATCTTATATACCTATATGTATTAATCTAAACTGATCTGATGATGAAAATATGTAATATAACCACTGTTAAATTTAAACAATAAAAAATTGAAAAAAAAAAAAAAGCACTTATAGCTATTCCCCAGTAAAAAAAAAAAAAAAAAAAAAAATGCCACCACAAACATTCTCTTTTTCTGTCCTCCATTACCAGCAAGTAAGATTTCTCCCAGGATATACAGCATTATACTAAATTGCAAGGTCATCAGTTCCTTGAATTTAGGTTGCATATTTTATGACCTATCATTTTAATAAAATCTAAAACTATTTAGTATCTGCATCCTTTCTTGAAATATTCTAGAATCACAGTTTTTAATTACTTCTTCCATCTCTTTTCTTTCATGGTTTGTTGTTTCAAGCTTGGTTCCAATTTTAATGTAGACCTGAAAAGTCACATTTCAACTTGTATTTAATAAGTATATTTTATTGAATTTTTCATTGAATGTGAATTCATTTCTACATTCTTTTACCCAGGGTCTATGGGTAGTAAATTGAAATATCTAAAAGTAGCTGGTTTACACAACAAAAAAATTGCCCCAACTTGGAATGATGGCTAAGCTAGATACAAATTTCTAAATGAAAGGTACTCTCCTTCAGCATCATACAAATATTATGCCATTGATTTCTAGACATCAATTCTAGCTGATAGAAGTCTGATGCCCATTGAACTATAGTTCTTTTGAGAGTAATCCTTCTACATTTGCTGGTGGTTTTATTCTGGTATTTTGTAGTTCCAGCATGACCCATTTTGTGTAGTTCTATGTTTTATACCTGAGTATCCTTTGGAGTGTAAGTAATTATGCTTTAATAAAATTCTACACGTAGAAAAATATTAATGCTAGCAGTGCATAAGTGGGTGAATATGGAGGACCACCAGCACAGCTCCTTGAAAGAGGAGCTTTTGTTTCCACTTTGGCCAAACCTGGCCCTGACTCCCTGCACCTATGCATACAAAGCTGGTTAGGAAATTTGTTTATCCTCTCCACTGGACTTAAGCAAAGCAAATAGGTCTGGAGGAGGTGCAGATGTGTAGTGTTTAAAGCAATAAGTATGTCAGTGATGCCCCACCTATAGCATCCAACTAGTGTGTGTGAGCCAGGCCCAGCTGCCTTACTGTCTGCTGAGACTGAGGCTCAGAAAGAACACCTCAGGACCAGAAGACCACATCTCAAAGCCACTGTGGGACCCTAAACACAAGGGACTTCCTCCAGCTGTGTCACGCAGGTCACCTTTCTGCACACCTCTCTACATACTGCAAGGTGCTGCCTTGCCTCCTACCCCACCCAGCTCTCAGTGTTCTCCACTTTCCTGCCTTTCTCACAGTCACTCAGCCCTGAGCAGCTCCCCTCTCCAAGAAGTAATAAAGCCTGGGTGTGGCCCTGGGTGGAAGCCATTGTTCTACCTGGACTTAGGACCCTTTGGCTCTCCACCTCTAAAGATGCCTATTCATCTCTTTATTCTCAGCATGGGCCACATTGGAAATGGCAGACTAGAATTACTAATTGGAGCTCCAATCACTTTTCCATATGATCACAAATATAAACTTCACCAGACCGACATGAGGTCCACAGACGGTTTTCTGTACATTAGTACTTAAAAGCAGAACATATCACAAAACTAGCACTCAGAGAAATAAAGAGAGGATTACGCCCCCAAAGTCCCTCCTTATGCTGTTATGGTCACTTTCCCCTAAGTGTAAGCACTGTACTGACTTCTAACCACATGGACTGATTTACCTGTTTTATATTTTGTATGGTAGAATCATATGTCTGCAATCTTTTGTGAAAGTCTTTTTTGATAAGATATTATGTTGAGAGCTCAGTATATGTTGTTGTGTGTATTTAGAGGTATCCATTCCTACTGATTTATAGCATTAGGTGAATATATAGTAGGTAACACAGCAAGCCTGACTCTGGTCCCCTAACCTGTGAGGGTTTCTCACTCCCTACAAACTCACTGGACAGAGGCTCTATCCAACCTCAGGTGTAGGAGGTTTGCGACCTCATCCCCCACTGACAAATACATGCTTCTATTCTGTTTCTGACCTATGGAAGGACGCATACCAGACTTTTGAGCCACTTTATGTCTACTTATGACCAAAGAGCTCAAGTAGTTAGATGTAAACTTACAGAACCAACTCTTACGGAACTTGTTAATTTCTTTTCAGTTTGGGAAGAGGAACGCAACTTTCCTGATTTTATCATGAAAAAAAATCCTCACTTTGTGCTAACATATCTCAATATTAAACACACATTTTTAAACAGTTATAAGAGACACCAAAAGACAAACTTTCTAGATAGAACTTATTTTCAATTTAACTTAATTTACTAAATTCTAAATGGTACTGGGGAACAAACTCAGGTCCTTGCACTTGTCAGGCAGGCACTTATGCCATCAAGCTATCTCTCTAGCCTCTAGTACTTAAAGTCTAGTCCAATCTTTAAATGTTTATGTACATAGTCACATTTATATGTTTTAAGTGATCTTTTTATGATGATGGTGATAAAAACTTTTAAATTTAAATTAATTTTAAGTTAAAGCGAACCACACGCAAAATATATTAATGAAATATTTCGAATGTTAAATGAGTATGGCACAAATCATGAAGGAGGTAAATAAATCATCTAAATCGAAAGAAATTTTAATTAATACATGTGATTGCTCAGCTCTGATTTCCTGAGTTAGAATTCAAATTTCAGAGCTGCATTTACCTCTGGGACCCATGGAGGAGCCAACCCTACCTGTGGGTGTAGCTGCTCCTTTGGGTGCCTTTCCCTCGTTGATCCTTGTATACAAATCAGGAAGACACATTACACCTGATGTCTTAGGGACGTGACGCTGTCAATCATACCATGTGGTGGAAAGATCTTCAGAGATCCTAGATTTTATAGCACTTATTATTTCATGGTACAAACTGTTTGTTAACAAAAGCAGAGATCAAATGAAATTATCTTATTTCACACCTACTATGTGTCTGATGCTCTGCATACATTCTGTGTTAGTCATCCTAAGATTCTAGTAGAGAAGAAATTTTCATTTATAGTGAGGAATTTGAGTTCCAAAGTGGTCATCGACTGCCTGGACTTTTTGGAGCCCAGGTCAGATCTCTCTCAGCCAGTTCTCTGAACCCTGGAACCATCAGCCACCAGTGCTTCGACTCCGCCCACCATCCCCACCTCCTGGGCTGCACAGAGCCAAGGTCTGATCTCTCTCAGCCAGTATTCTCCGGCGTTCTCCTCCCTGGCCCGCCTGCACCAGCGCTTCGACACCGCCCACAGTCCACATTGCCTGGGCAACCTTGAGCCCAGCTGCAGCAGGAACAAACTGAAGACAGCAGCCAGACCCAGCTAGGCACATCTGAAGTAGAAAAGCAACGGCAGAAACATATAGAGGAAACCAGACCAGAAATAACCTCTGAAGTAAAAAAAGACATCACTAAATTAATAACATCTAAAGTAGGGGAACAAATGCAGAAAGAAAAAGAGGAGAACAGAGCAGAAATAATCTCTGAACTAGAGAGAGAAAGGATAACAATAATGAAAGATTCAGTACTACATATTGATAAAAAATTAGAGGAGAATAGAAAAATGATGGATTCCCTGACTGAGCAATATAGGAAAGAAACAAATCACGTGAAACAGTTTCAGATTTATAAAAGAAAAGAAAATCTTAGTCACAAGTTGGCAAAACCGTATGAATGAAAGTGAAAATAGAGTTTCAGATCTTGAAGACACAGTCGCAGCTAGTGAAAAGGTAAGAAATGATCTCTTAAAAACAACTAGGATGCAGGAAAAATAACATCTGCAAGATGATGCAAAAATGAACAACGTGAGATTAACAGGAATAAGTGAGAAAGAAGGAATCAATACAAATGAAATAAAAAGAATATGGGCAAAAGTAATAGCAGAAAACTTCACAAATATGAGAAAATAGACATTCAGACAACTGAAGCGAACAGAACTCCAAACAACATCAACCCGACTAAAAACACACCAAGACATATAATAGTGAAGATCCCAGAAATTCAGCAGAATAATAATATACTAAAAGCTGCTAGAAAAAAACAAACAGATGACATTTAAAGGAAAACCCATCAGAATAATGGCAGATTTCTCTTCACAGACCATGAAGTCAAGAAGAGCATGGAACAAAGTGCTTCAAGTACTCAATGAAAAGAAATTTCAGCCCAGATTGCTATACCTTGCAAAATTCTCTTTCAAGTAAGAGGGAGAACTGAAATACTTCCACGACAAGGAACAACTAAAGAATTTTATGACGTCAGAGCCAACCCTAGACAGTCTACTAAAAAATATTTTAGAGAGGGACCAAAATGACCCAAATTCAACAAATGAGAATGGAAAGATTCCACCAAATAGAGTAACCAATTAAACACAGGAGAAAAGTGGTAAACAGTAGTAAAATTCATGTCAATCATAAGTCAATACATTTAAATTATAACCATCGATATAAATAGACTCAATTCTCCAATTAAAATAAATAGGCAGAGTGAATAAAGAAAAAAAAATCCAACAATATGCTGTATACAAGAAACACACTTAACTCATAAAGAAACTCATAGGCTAGAAGTTAAAGGATGGAAAACAATTCTGTTTGCAGAGAGTCTAAACTTCAAACCAAGACTGATCAAATGAAATAAAGAAGACCACTACATACTGGTTAGGGGAAAAATTCAAGACAAAGAGGTAACACTCATAAATATGTATACATCCAACATGGGAGCAGCCAGTTAATAAGACAAACCTTACTGGACATGAAAAATCTAATATCCAATACCACAATCCTAACAGGAGACCTTAACACCAACTTATCCGAAAAAGACAGGTCAAGCAGACAACAAAATAGCAAAGTAGCAGAACTGAACCATAATTTGGAACAACTAGACTTAGTGGACATACACAGGGTGTTCCACCCAACCACTTTAGAATACACACTATTTTCAGCTGCACACGGGACATTTTCTAAAACAGATCACATATTAGTCCACAAGTCATGCTTAATTATATGCAAGAAAACAGAAATTATCCCATGAATATTATCTGACCACAGGGTAATGAAACTGGAAATAAATGACAAAAGAAACCACATAAAATCCAGAAATACATGAAAATTAAAAAAAAAAAAAACACTC
The DNA here is from genome assembly GCA_004027025.1 of Myocastor coypus. Taxonomy (NCBI): domain Eukaryota; kingdom Metazoa; phylum Chordata; class Mammalia; order Rodentia; family Myocastoridae; genus Myocastor; species Myocastor coypus. Next base: position 85,736 of record PVJA010003850.1, on the reverse strand, counting down.
TTCCATCAACCAGTGGGTTACAGATGAAATTAAACAAGAAAGTAAACTATCTACAATTTAGTGAATATTCAAACACAACCTACCAGAATTTATGAGATGCAATCAAAGTAGATCTAGAGGGAAGTTGATAGCTCTGACCTCACATATTAAGAAAACAAAACGGGAACAAATAAGTACTCTAATGCATCACCTAAACCAACAAGAAACAGAAGAGCAAAGGAAATAGAAAGCCAAAAGACAGGAGGAAATATAAAGATTAGAGCAAAAATTAATTCAATTGAGACAAATAAAACAATACAAAGAATTAATGAATCAAAAAGCTGGATTAGATAAAATTGATAATCCCCTAGCTAACCTCATCAAAAAGAGGAAAGAAAGGACTCAAATTCGAGCAATAAGGAATGAAAAGGGTGAAATTACTACAGACCCAGCAGAGATACAGAGGATCATAAACAGTTACTTTGAGAAACTTTACTCTCACAGAATTGAAGTTACAGATGAAATGGACAGATTCCTAGAAAAGTACAAATTACCAAAACTGAATCAAAAGGATATTAGAACTCTCAATAACCCAATAACAGCCAATGAAATACAAGATGTAATAAAAAGCCCATGGACAAAGAAAAGTCCAGGATCTCATGGATTCACCTCTGAATTCAACAAGAAATTTATAGAAGACATAATCCCAATACTCTTCAAACTCTTCAATGAAATTGAAAAGGAAGCAATCCTTCCAAAATCATTTCTAGAGGCAAATATTACACTGATACCAAAAACAGAGACACAACTGAAAAAGAGAACTCCATCCCAATTTCTCTGATGAACATAGATGCAAAAATCCTCAATAAAACCCTTGCCAATAGAATACAGTAAATAAGCAAGAAGATTATACACCATGACCAGGTAGGATTCATCCCAGGGATGCAAGGATGATTCAATATATGCAAATCTATAAATACAATATAATATATCAGTAGAGCCAATACCAAAAATCACACGATTGTCTCAATTGAAGCAGAAAAGGCCTTTGACAAAGTCAAACACTCATTCATGTTCAAAGCCCTACAGAAAATTAAAATTCAGGACCTCCACCTCAACCTGATAAAAGCCATTTACAACAACACAACAGCTAACATAATCCTAAATGGGGAAAAACCGAAGTCTTTTGCTCTCAAATCTGGTATAAGACAAGGATGTCCTCTATCACCACTCCTATTCAATATAGTTCTGGAATCATTAGCTATAACCATTAGACAAGAAAGAGAAATACAAAGAATAAGAATGGGTAGAGAGGAAGTAAAACTATCATTATTTGCAGGTGACATGATAATCTACTTGGAAGACCCAAAAAATTCCACCAAGAAGCTACTGGAATTAATGCACAAATTCAGTAGCATAGCAGGTTACAAAATCAACACACAAAAGTCAATAGCATTCCTCTCCACAGAAACAAACACACTGAGAGAAAAATTGGAGAAACAGTATCTTTGATGATAGGACCAAAGAAAATGACATACTTAGGGATTAACCTAACTAATGAAGTAAAGACCTTTTCAATGAAAACTACAGTGCTCTGAAAAAAGAGATCCTACAGGATTTCAGAAAATGGAAAGATATTCCATACTCCAGGACAGGAAGAACCAACACTGTGAAGAAGGCCATACACTCTAAATTGTTATACAGATTTAATGCAATTCCTATCAAAATACCATAAACATACCTTGCAGACATGGAGAAACCATTTTTAAAATTTATTTGGAACCAAAAAAGACCCAGAATTGCAAAGACAATTCTGGGCAACAAAGATAAAACAGGAGGCATTACAATTGCTAACATACAGTTATAGTACAAAGCTACAGTAATAAAATCAGTATTATATTGGCAACAAATAGACCTGAGGATCAGTGGAATAGATTAGAAGATGCAGAAGCAAATACAAACACAGTTAGCCACCTTATCTTCGACAAAGGGACCAAATATGCTTACTGGAAGAAAGATAGCCTCTTTAAGAAATGCTTACTGGAAGAAAGATAGCCTCTTTAAGAAATGGTGCTGGAAAGACTGGGTCTCTACATGCTGAAAACTAAAACTTGACCCAAGTTTATCATCATGTACTAAAGTCAAAATGAATTAAAGATCTGAATATTAAAAGAGAAACATTAAATCTCCTGGAAGAGAAAGTGGGAGAAAATCTTGAAAACATCAGGGTAGGCAAAGAGTTCATGGACAAAAATCAAAATGTACGTTTAACACTTGAAAGAGTCAACAACCGGGACCTCCTCCAACTAAGAAGTTTTTGTGCATCAAAAGAAATTACCAACAGAGTGAAAAGACAACTCACAAATTTCGAAAAGATTTTACCTAATAACCATTCAGACAAAGGTCTTCTGTCTAGAAGTTATAAAGAACTAAAAACTATTAGGGTCCAAAAATTCAAAAACTCAGTTGAGAAATGGGCATCTCACATGAACACACTTCTCAGAGAAAGAAATTCAACAAGCCCATAAGTACATGAAGAAATACTCCACATCGCTAGCCATATGTGAAATGCAAATCAAAACAACACTTTAATACCATCTCACCCCAGAAAGAATGGCTATCATAAGGAAATCAACCAAGAACAAATGTTGGAGAGGTTGTGGGAGAAAAGAAACCCTTCTCCACTGCTGGTGAGAATGCAGGCTGGTGCAACCATTATGGAAAGTGGTGTGGAGGCTCCTTAAGAAAGCTAGAACTGGAAATCGTATTCAATCTAGCTATCCCCCTACGGGGAATTTTTCCAGATGAACTGAAAACATCATACCAGAGCAATATCTGTGCACCTATGTTTATGACAGCACAATTTGGTATAGCCAAATCTTTGAAACAACCATTGTGCCCATCATCTGAAGAATGGTTGAAAAAGATGTGGTATTTTTATACAATAGAATATTACTCAGCCATAAAGAAAGATAAACTAGAAGACTTCATATATAGATGCATGTATCTTGAACATGTACTCATAAGTGAAATAAACCACCCCTATGTGTGTAAATATCATATAGTCTCCCTAGTGTAAGAACACAAAAGAAGAAATAAAAGTGGAAAGGCATAACACAGCTGAATGGAAATCAAAGACTTATGGGTTAAACAATGAAGTGATTGGAAGCCGAAAAAAGGAGGAAAGATACCAGGAACAAAACTATGCACTTAGATACACAGGACGAATTAGATAAGAACCTTCAAAAGTTTTTTTCACATTTATGATAGCAATGTGCAACATTAAAACTATGCTTGGAATGCCTGTCATCCTGGTCTTTTAGGTGTGTGCTGCTTCTGATGTAATTTCAGCTACTGCTATACTCTTTCTCAAGTAAATGGTTGGTTTACAAGAAAACAAAAATTGATATTAAATGAGAGTAACAGACTAGGTAAAAATGCCACAGGATTGACAGGGTACAATTTTGTACATCCTTGGATTTCTAAATGTCTGTGTAAAAATATGTAACTGCTTTTTTCATTGTATAGAGATTTAGTGGAATATCAATGACTGATGGAAAATACCAATTCCAAGTTAAGTCTAAGATGTTTGATATTCAGAAAGACAGTGATGTTAAGCTTAAGAACCTATGTTATAGAGTAACAGTATCACAAAACTCTTCTGGAGGGTTACGAATGTAAGTTTACAGACCAAAAAATACAGAAAATGAAAGGCTACAAGGATTGCCAATACTTGGGCCCTAGTGCTTCATGGTCAGTGAGGACTCAGGACAGAAGAGAACCTGTGCTATAACATCCTGTAACTCAGTGGTTTCCCAAAATTTCTGTTCAAGGAGATTATGGGGCCACAGAGGAAAGGGACTGAGGATGTATAGTGTGTCTAAGGAGAGTCACCTAGAGAGAAAACATTCTCTCAGGCTTTCACAGAGAGCAAACTGGTCAAGCAATGGCCATGACTCATCCACATGGCTGACACTGACAGCAGTTCTACAGAGCACTGTACATGGTTTCTAAGTTAATTATAAGGGGTTATGACCTTGGAAAATACACAAGTTAAACGTTTTGTTATAGAGGTCTTGCTTTAACTTGCCCTTAACCACACAGCAGAAACTATGAGGCATAAAATGCAAAGCTAGATTAGTATGATCAGCCGTAAAAGGCTCAAATCAACAGCTTTCACCATTGCCAGTTTCACCAGTAACCCACTGTAATTGTGGAACATGGGACCATGTATACAACTACTTCCTCTTAGGTCAAAGAGAAGAATTTTTTCTTTACCAATATCAATTAGAAAACATATCATGTCTACACCCTGTGCTCTGTATATCTACTATGAGGACAACATGCATTGTATCAATTATTGCGAATTACTACTAATATGTTTTGAAACTGTCACATTGTTATTTCTTATTTGGTAAAAGGCCTCACTATGCAGTTCAGACTTGTAGTGATCCTCCTGTTTCAGCCTCTCCAGTGCTGGGATTGCAGGGCTGCACCACCACACCCAGACTCAGGGGCCTGTCGGGGGGCAGAGCTGGCATGGTGTGTGGTGCCAGGGACCAAACCCCAGTCCCTGTGCTTGCCTGAGCAGGTGCTTAGTCCACTGAACTTCACACCATCCCTTCTTGCTCTATGTAGTAGCAGGACTGGAGCAGGGTTGTGGACACACACTTCCCAAGAGTCAGAGTTCTTAAAGGAGCTTGAATAGGCACACTTTCATCTTCACCAGAACCTTTTATCTTCTGAGGCATAGAGAAAAACAATAGTGCTCTTTAAAAGGCAGGTTGGCCCAGTGAGCACTGGAGTCTTCAATGGTAGATAATATAAAGTGACAAAGAACATTTCTTTATCGACAAATGACTCATGTGTGCCCTGGTGGACTGCTGCATTCTTCCTAGGTGACAAAGTCAGGAGAGAAGTAGCTCCAGTTTCTCTTGCTCAAACATTCTCTACCAAACTCAGCTCAAACGGATATTTTAAAACCAAAACCATATGATTGATTCTAATTACAATTCTAACAGTTGTATCCTCTCATTTATTTAGAAAACATTGTTTTCAGTGCCACCTGTGTACCAAGCACTGGGCTCCATCCTAGCAGTCCCAGGAAATCACCCCTGCAGGGAAGGCTTTCCTCCATCACATGGCATTGGCACAGATCCTCACACTTGCTAGGGACAAGTAAGTCCCCTGAATGCCTTCTGTCTCTTTTCCTTTCCTAGCACATTATTCTGCAATGAGTTTATACCTTTTCAGTGGTAGCACACAGCCAGTGGCAGCAGGCATGCCATCGGTTCATCTCCAGTGGCCTGAACCTTTGCTCAGAAGTGAACCATTTGTATTCAAGGGAAATCCCAACATGAGCCATCTTGAAATTGGTTTCCTGAGGATTTTTAAAAACAAGGAAGTGAAGTAACCCAACTCAATACTAATAAGAACATTTAATCCTAGGGATTAGGCGAGCTCTGTCATGTTCAGATTGCTTAAACAATCAGGGACCGAACAACCAAAACATAGCACGGCATCTCTGAGGGCCTGCAGTTGGCTCTATCAGCTACAGGGAACGGAGACTTCTCATTGACCTAGTTTGCCACAGACTTCTAGTGCCAGGGATTAGCACTGCCACGGTGGATCGCATGAGGTGAATTGGTTTCCAGCCTAGTTCCCACAAGGCACAGCAGTGTCTTCAGCACCCACCCACCAACTCAGCAGTAAACGTGAACTTCCTAGTGTAACTTTTGGCATGAAACTACTGCCTTTCTTCTAATTTCTTGCTATTCCTCAAGTATTAACCTTTTGTGGTATACAAAAAGAAACACTGTTAATTTAAAAACAACCACTTCTGCTTGTATCCTCACTTGCAAAATTGAACTATTAGTACTGCGCTGACCTCAAGAGTTGCCTCAGATGACTGAATGAGCTCACACACACATAGCCTGTGAAGCAGCAGCTGGTGTGACCTCTCGTCCTAGTGACTCTGGCCTCACCGCTTGGCATGCAGTTGATCAAGGCAAGCCTATCCACTGAAAACCTGTCCTCTTTTTCATAAAGTAAACCATTCTCCAGTTAATGAAAACTTTATTCCAAAATAAAACTTTTTATACTCAAGGGAAATTCCAACGAAAGTCATTTTGAAACTTCCTCCTGTGTAGGCTCCTAGCCTTGACTTCTGCTCTCACTCTCACCTGGAGGTCTGGTCCCTCCCTGACATTGCTTTCGCATTTCTCAGGGTTAAGTCCAAGCCAACAAGACTGTATCAAAGGCTAGTACAAATGCTACCCACCCAGGAACCCTTGGTTAGTCTTGCCACCCTACAGCACGTCCTTTAATATGAAATGCTGCTCACATATTTCTATTGTACTCTTCGGTGAAAGACTTCCCTTAGAAAACTAAGCTTTGTGAGAGTAGCTGCTCTATTATTTTTTATATTTAAATCTCTGTAAGCATCTGCTTAGCACAATTCATCCCTGGAAGGTGCTCAGGACATAATAGTTGCTTGATGGTTTGAAGTGCAGTCCAGCAAGCTTGGAGTTCACCCAGATGTGTTAGTTCAGGGGCCCAGAGGATTATGGATTCCAAACTGCTAGGGAGGCTTATTGATGAGGTTGAGCTTCAGACAGTCAATCTATCCTACTGTCACTGGAATAAGATAATTCAGTCCAGGAGTTTGAGTCTCACCATTTATTTATTTATTTATTTATTTATTTATTTATTTATTTATTTATTTAATTCTTGTTTCAGAACCTTTGTTTGTTTATTCACTCATTTTTTCGGCCGGCTCAGCCGCCCCGAGGGCAGGGCTGGTGCAGCATGTGGTGCCGGGGATTGAACTGTGGTCCCTGAAGCCACCCAAGCTTCCCCAAGCAGGCGCTTTAGACCACTGAGCCATCCCGCCAGGCCCCTCACCATTTATTTATTTACATATATATTTATAACAGGAATCAAATTCGGGACCTTGCACTTGCCAGGCAAGTGCTGAGATATATCCCCAGGCCCTGAGTCTCACCTTTGACTTTTATATTTGCTGCTCACTCGGTAGTCTCTGCTCATGTGTGTGACTCAAAATTTGATTCAGCAACAAGATTTCAATATCACAGTGGTTCCTATGTTCAATGGATTCCAATCCTGGCTGTGTTTATTGACAATGATGTAATCGTAACGTCAATAATCATTTAATGTGAACAATCATTCAGAAAATATCTTATTCCTTACTTAAATAATAGACAACCTTAAGACAATGCAGTGTAACAGTCAATAAAGTAGCCACGGAAGGGACACGGCTCCCCTTGTTTCTCAGTGCATCCTCCTATTCAAAGCTTCTATATGTCCAGAAGGAAACAATTCCCTTGTTTGAGTCATAAAAACAAGGAACATCTTCTCTCATAATTAAAACTTGCAGCTCTGCCCAAATGGCCATTCCTGGCTCACTAAAAGAAGCTTGGTCCTTCCTAAAAAAGCATTATGCATGAGTTAGGGCCAGGAGTCACACTCGGGTAAAATCCTCCTCAATAAGTGTAGCTTCATTAATGCATTCTTGACGCCTTATTGCTGAGTGACTGTTCTGAATAAATTGTGTTCTTATGCATGCACTCAAAGAAATGACAAAATTCTGAATGAGCTGGCAGTCAGCACCCAGGAGAAATTCTTCAGGCCTTGGTTACTCAGAGCTTCCTGTATTTATCACAATGAGAAGAAGAACACAGAGATTTCACAGGGCAGAATTCTCCCCGCTGTTACCATAGAGCTCCAAGATCACCTATCCTGCTGTCTCCTTCCCAAATCTCTTCCCTCTGGTATTCAAATCCTGTCTGCCATAACCCCCTTGAAACAGTCCCAGAGGACCATATAAACAGCTCAGATCACAAGGACTTTATCTGCTGGCACATGCTATTTAGTTATAAAATTCTTCCTTTATGCTTCTCTGTACCCTGCCTTACCCGGGACCTTGTTATCCCCCTTAGGGCCACACAGCCATTCTAATTCTAATTCTTCTTCCAATAACAGTCTTCTGAATATTCAAAGGGCAGTCACATATTCTGTCCTGTGAAAATAGGCACACTGATGCCAAGGAGATCGGAGGTGGTAAAAGGCCACAGCAGCTCTACCTAGGGAAGAGCCACAAGGACATCTGGCCAACAGGAATCCATCTACAAGGAAAAGGCCGAGGACCCAAAGGAGGCTTCCTTTCAACCACAAGCTTTACCAGTTTCCTTCTGCAGGGCCCTCAATTTTTCTTCTCAGCAGGTGGCTTCACATCTATCAGACTGTACAACCCTAAACAATCACTGTCTACGTACTGAATATACCCTGAGTATAGTCACTTATTTTCATCTCAACGCCTACCACCCCAGTCTGAGCTATTATCCTCTTTTCTCTATACTTATTCTGTCTTCAGGCTAGTTTCCCACATCCACACTTGGCTGACTTTATTCTAAATTGCAAATCATACCGGACCACATGTCAGTTTCATTTTTTCCTAATATTTTTGACCCATTTTTATTTTTTATTAGCTCATCTTTGCATCACATAATAATTATATACCTCGTGGGAAATGGACGCATGTACATAACACAGTGCAACTCACTTTCGTTCCCTTCCCTCTTTCCTTTTCCTTAATCTCCTGATCCTCTTCCAATTTGAAAAAGATGTCCCTACTTCTTCTTATCTGTGTATCATGCTCTTTTTTCATATTCTGGGCTTCTTGTGTAAGGAAAACCATATGACATTCCAGCTTGTGTGTCTGACCTGTCTCCCCCACGGTCTCTGGGTACACCTATCTACCTATAAATGACTCAAGCGAGTCTTTCTTTAGGCAAAGTAGTACTTCACTGCGTACAGACACTACATCATTTTTGCCCATTCATCTGTTGATGGGCACACAGGCCATTTCGGCATCGCTATGATAACATAGACTAGAGCAAACAAGATGGAGATTCTCCCACCCAAAAAAACTAAAAATTCCATTCCAATCAGTTATCCCCCTTCTAGTATCATCCCAAGAGTTGAAGACATCATATTAAAAATGCACACGTATACTGCCCCCCATTTTAAATCCTCAAAAGGCTTTCTCCTGCTGTTACAATGAAACCATAGTTCCTAACCGGACTTTCAAGGCTCTTCTTGTCCCAACTTCCTTTCAATCTCTTTCCACGTTGGCCTTGTGTAAGTTCTTACAACACAAGCAATGCATAGAGGAACTAAATCAGAGAAGGAGCCTGACCATGAACAGTCTCAGGAAAGCCAAGGGAAAGGAGGATGCCTATAAAGGAGCGTCAGCTTCCAATGCCACATGAAGGTCACAGTGAGATGGGGCTGGGACCTACAAAAGTATAGGCAACTTCAATAAAAATTGGCTTTCAGGAAAAATGTTAGAGGCACAGACAAGTGGGCTGCATTGGCAGGAAGTATTAAGAGGAGGTGAAAGATAAAGGTAAAGAAGGTAAGAAATGGCTGAAAGGGGAAGCAGACTCAAAATAGAAACCTGGTTTCCTTCCTTTTTGTTTTGTTTTGTTGTTTCAAGGCAGGGTCTATCTATGTATTTCAGGCTGGCCTTGGACTCACTATGCCTCCAAAACTGGCCATTAATGGAGATCCACATGCTTCAGCCTCCTGAGTAGCTAGACCACAAGCATGGGCCACCATGTCCAACTTTTTTCTTTTCAAAAAAGGAAGATTCTATTAGGAAAGGAGAAATTAAAAAATATAAAAGCAGTTAGCTGATTAGACAAGATTCCCAGGGAACTAATAAGTAAGAACAAGGCAATGCATGATTATGCAAAGCAGCTGGACCAGCGGTGGGTATGAAGTGAGTCCTCAGAGAGTAATTAGACTATAAGACAGTATCAGTTTTTGAATAAGATGGAAACTGGTATGTTTTAAAGGCAGAGAAGTTCATGTGATAGAATAGAATTCTTGTTTTATAGTTAAGTAGATAATATATCATGAATTTAAGAAAACAACCTGTGAGATCCAAGCAAAAGTTTTAAATATTTTAATAAATGTATTCTTATTACTCATTTATATGCAGATAATATATTTTAAGACATTACCACATCTCCAGTATAAAAGTAATTCTGCTTTGCTGTTTCTCCAGGACCCCAAAGTTGTATTTATTAACATTTGAATGTAAATAAGTCATTCTCCATGTTGGTATATTGTTGTAATATTTTATTTTGTACTAAACGAAGGCTGAAAGCCTCTGATCCATTGTTTGAATCTACAACTCACTGGCATCATTTTAATTTTGTACTAGTAAATCATGCTGTCATTCCCCTAATATCTGGAGCTACTAACATGGAGAAATTTGCATATATATAATATTAATTAGGTATTGTATATAATAATTATACCTTAATTATATATTTTTCATGCAGAGGTGTCTGGAAAGATGATGTGCCAAATCTGAAATGAGTCCTCTGAATGGTTACATTTGTCAAAGAATTAGGTAAAACAAGACATTGTAGAGCTCAGTGGAACTCTTGTCTTCTTAAAAAAAATGAACAAAAATCTTCCTACTGTCCTTTGATACCTTATTTTATAAAGTTGTAGTCTCTTTAAAACCAATAACTATCTTTTCTTGCTGGAATCCAAAACTTATAGAACATGGCAGAATAGTTTGTGAATTAATGAATCAATCAGATGAAGGCTCACAAATAAAGAGAAGTAATCAGCTCATTTCCCTTTCAAGAAACATGCAACCTTCATTTTAAAACTAATGCTGTAAAAAAAAAAAAAAATAGGAAGAGGAGAGAGACAGGTAGCCTACATCTGGCTGGATCACATTTCCTCTTTAGTGACATAACCTTTGCGAAGATATTTTCTCCCTTTGTACCTAGTTCACAAATATGTACAATGGATTAAGATGAAATTCTTCAGAAAATTATTGAGGAGATTAAAGTAGTAGGTATAAAGCAACTTGCCACAATTTTATTGTAAAATACTATGCATTATATATTTATTCCTTTCTACTTTTTATATATAAAATATAATTTCCCGAGCCGGGCGTGGTGGCTCACGCCTGTAATCCCAGCACTCGGGAGGCTGAGGCAGGAGGATCGGTGCGAGTTCGAGACCAGCCTGGGCTACAAAAGTGAGCTCAAGGCCAGCCTGAACTGCATAGTGAGACCCTGTCTCAAAAAGACAAAAAAAAAAAAAAAAAAAAAAAAAAAAAAAAAAAAAAAAAAAAAAAAATATATATATATATATATATATATATATATATATATATATATAATTTCCCATTTTCAAAGAGAACAATAAAGTTGCTTTATTTTCTAGAAAGAAATACATCTATAAAATACTGATATGAAGTATCAAGATTTATCACAATTAACATTAAACACAGAATATAAGTGAAAGGAAAGAATGGTAAATGCAATTATTTCTACAATAATTTGTAGAATTAAGCAAAAACAGTATATTGCTCTTGAATATGAACAGACAATATAAAACTATTTTCCTTTATTTCCTGTTTGTATTTTACAAAGTTCAATTATAAAATGTGGCTGTGATCACTTTACTACTATATAATTTGACACCCATAGCTAAGTGTAATACACTAGGCTAGAACAATCAATAAAAAGTTCACAGGCACGTTTAAAAACAAAATCAACTTTCTTGCTTTCCTCTTGAACAAAATACAAATTACTATTCATAATTCAAGACTTAGGGCAAAAATCACTTCCTCGATGCAACATCTTTGGATTCTCAGCCAGAATGTTTTGTATGCCTTCTGACACTCTTAACCTCTTATTGTTGTATAAGCAGACAGTGTAATCTTGTTGGGCTGGGAGCTCTTTGGAGCAGAGACCAAGTACTTAAATTTGTAGCTCTCCAGCACAATGTTTTGCACACAACCACAATTCAATAAATAGTTGTGGAGTGAGTATACGAATGAGTTCCAGCTTCTTTGAAAACCTTTTATACATATTATAACTGCTCGAAAGCTAACCCTAAAAAAAAAAAAAAAAAAAAAAAAGAAAGCTAACCCTAAGTGGTAAGCCCCCTTGTGGTCACCATCATTTCCCATATATTATTTATATTCTTACAACAAAGTTATAAACTCCTGGTATGGCCTATAACCAACATTCCTTTATTTCTGTCACCTACCAGCCATGGAGTTGAGTACAATAGTTTAGACAGTTCATTAACTACTTGTGCAGTGACTTATTAGAAAGTAATTTCTGACATGAAGCAGGGATTTCTTCCTAGGATGGGGCTTTTAATGTGTATAACCAGGATTTTCTGTCGTTAAAATCAAATGGTATTTTGATGTTGCATTCATTCACAAACACTCTCCTCTCCACCTTCAGTGACAAAGCCATCTCCTGTGTATGTTCCACTTCTGGGCAGACTGCTGAAGCAATACACGGGATGAGTCACCATGTGGTCTCTTACAGAGGAGTCATGAAGGACCCATGTTGGCACTCACAGGCCCTGGCAGGCCCACCTCGGCCTTACCTCAGTCTCCAGGCTATTTGGCACCATATCTAATGCCTTAGGATACCATGATTTAATAGCTAATCTAAAGCACATCACAAGAGCTCTGAAAGTCAAGTAAGAAAACATAAAAACCCTGAAGAAAACATTTCTCTCAAAGCCAAATAGGAGCCATGTTAGCCATGAAAAGACAACAGGACTGGACACAGATAAAATATATGAAAAGCTATAAGCTTAAGGTCAGAAAGAATATTCAATTATTTATCCATCAAATAAATATTTACAGAACATCTCCTGCGGCCTATATACCATACCTAATAAGCCAAACACACTAAATGATGAAGGAGATACAGTCTCTGCATCTGAGGTGCTCATGGCTAATAAGAGTAGGACAAAGAGGTTAACAAATAAACCTAATAAAATACAAAAAACAAGGGCCGGCGGTATAGCTCAGCAGACCAAGCGCTTGTTTAGGTAAGCGCAGGGGCCAGGGTTTGATCCTTGGCACGGCATGCCATGCTGGCCCCAGCCCCCAGGCACGCTGAGCCTGACACGGAGTCCGGGTGTGCTGGGAGGCACAAATCAGGACGATCACTAGGCGTCTCAGCTGCTTAGTGCACAAAAAAGCACCTTAAAATATGAAAAAACAAAACAACATATGAGAAATGCTAATATGAGATACCTAAACAAAGGAAAAATAAAATAGGAAAATGCTCATAGGTGCTGGGGTGGGGATCAGCAGCACAGTGCCTGCCTGGCACTTGAGTTTGCGGGTCTTGCAGTGCCTGCAGGTCTTCAGTTTGATACACAGCACCAAAGAAGGAAGAAAAGACACTAATAATAGCTTGCTACGAGCACAAGCTGCTATTAGAACACCAAGTGAGTAGCCACTTTGCATTAGAGGTACAGTTTCCAGGGGTAGTAATCTTACATGAGAAATAAAAGCTAAGTACAGCTTAGGAAAAGGAATTAGACATGCAGAGAGAAAAATATCAGCATGAGAAGACCCTAGGAAAAAGTGTGTGGAAAGTGTGTTGTGGATTCCAAGAGGAGCCTAGCATGGCTGATTTTCATTGATACATATGTATTTTGTAGAGGGTCTTGCTATGCATCTCAGACTCATAGTGATCAAGCTGTTTTCAGGATGCCCACCTCTGGGATTAAAGGCACTCACCACCACAAAGGCACTTGGTGGTCAGCTCAAAGCACCCAGGGAAGGGCCTGGGGGCATTTGGTCCCAGGATCAAATCCAGGCCCCAGCACTTGTCTAAGCACATGATTAGTCCTCTGAGCTATTGCGCTAGCCCCAAAATTTCATTCATTCATACATTCATTCATTCATTCATTCATTGTTTTGGTACAAGGTCTCGCTACACAATTCAGACTCACAGTGATCCTCCCGTCTCAGCCTCCCCAGCACTGGAATCACAGGCATGTGCCACTATGCTGGGTTTTGGTGGCTTGAAGGGTGTGGCTGAGATTCCCAGACAGGCACGAAGGTGATACTGGACATCAATCTCAGGTCCTTGGGCTTGCCAGGCAGGTGCTGACTTACATCTTAGTACTAGCACTGCTATGTAGCTTTTAAGTTTGTGGACCCTTTCTGTGTGGTGTGCTTTTATTTGAATACTTTACATATTTATTGCCAGCACATTCTTTTGCAGGAGAAAGTTTAATAAATACTAATTCTGCATCTTTCCTTTCTTCCCCCTTCCATGAAAAACATACAATAACCTAAGCCTCCAACTGCTTCCTGTCCTTGTCTTTCCGGCGCTGCTCACTAACTACCACACAGGCCTAGGATGCACCCATAGCTGCACTTAGCAGTACACACACTTTTATCAAAGCTTAAAGCTGCCCCTTGAGCATTTAGTCCTGGCCATTTATGTGGATGCGAAAGCTCACAGTTCTGTTTCTAAAAGCCTGCGATCTTCTGTATCGTCCAATTTTATTCTTCTAATGGATTCTGACCCAGTGTCAGTTCTTGCTATTTACATGTTTCCCAAAGCTACCCTCTCCATCTGATGTTTCCTGTCTGAAGATGCCTAACAAATTTTTTCACAAAGCTTTGTAGTTTACTCTTGTGTTTCTCCATGCATTTCACTTCTGTTCCACTTCAGTATCTTCTCAATTGAATGAGTATCTCAGGTGGGTTTTTCATTACTTTCCAACACACATTAATTTATCCTAGAAAATGGAAATCATCTAAAATGGCATCTTGATAGGATTATTAATTATTCATGTCATTCTTTAATCTCTACCTTATTTTACTCACTCATTATTTATTCATTAAGCTAATGTGCATAACGAACAAACATCATGTTTATTTGTTACTATACAAGCTAAAAATGGCACTATTTCTCTACAAAGAACAAAGGCTCATGTGAGCACCATATGAATTTCAACGGAAGAAAAATACATTTAAGAAATTCAAGGGAGCGGGCTGGGGAGATAGCTCAGTAGAATAAGCACTTGCCTGGCAAGCACAAGGGCCTGAGTTCAATCCTCATTACACACACACCCAGAGAGAGAGAGAGAGAGAGAGAGAGAGAGAGAGAAATTCAAGGAGTTTAGAATTTCATGAAGAAATGGAACAAGAAGTTAATCTGGTGAAGGAAGAAGGAGATACAGTGGCAGAGTTTTAAGTTTACACAAAAGCAGGAATTGAGGTCTGAAGCCCAGCAGAGCTCTCCATAGTGGCAGTCCAGCCACTTCATCTGAGCTCTCCTATATCTAAAATGAAGACCTTCTCACCTGTATCTTTAAAAACCGTGTCTGATAAATGGTTGGTGAAACAAAACAGAATTTCATATATAAATGGTGAAGTTTCAATCTCAACAGAATAAATCATTTCTGCATGGGATTCCTCTTCAGGACCATGGAGAGCATAGTATGTGGGCCAGGCTGGGCTACTTCTTCCCAGCCTATTAAAGATTCCGCATTACAGAGACACAAACACACCCACATCTGAAACAGCCTGACTCAGAAGCGCCACCCTTGCTAAACAGTGTACATGCCCATCTTCAGGGAATGGATAAAGAAAATGTGACATTTTTTATGCAATGGAACTTTAAAGAAGGATTAATTTGAGTCACTGTAGCATCTTAACATCATAATTCTGCATGAAATAAATCAAACACAGAAAGTTAAATAGCACATGGTTTTTCTTATGTAATAAAGCCAAACTATAAATAAGTTTTGAGCCAAACAAAAACTAGATAATAGCGAAGAGGGACACGGGAAGAGGGCCTGGGGTGATGGCTGGAGAGGAAATAAAAGTCATTAAAATGTGATATGCAAACATACCAGTTCACCTATGATAAATATATTTATCATTCAGCTGAAACATACTAATAAAAAAGGGAAGAGAAAAAAATACTGGAGGCCACTTGCAGAAGGCTTCTACAGCCCGACACGTGTATTCAATTTGGTGAGCGCAGAATTTTGAAAAGGAAGTCAGAAGGACCGTGGAAGGTCTGGAGCTTCACAGCTCCTCTGGTTTCCATCGACTTCTCTTCTGGCCAGCAGAGAACTTACCAGTTCTTTAAAATCGCAGCCAAGAAGCCTGCAGGCTCCAGTACATGTTCTTTAAGTGCAAAGTCAACTCTGTCTTCATTCTCAGGCACGTGGAGACCCCATGCACATCTGCCTGTCCTATAAATATTCTTTTTTTCAGTGTGCACAATTTTACTATTTTCTTTGTTAGACTCTACATCAATTATAGCTTTCTGTCTTCCTTTATCATTTCCCTCCTACCCTCCAATTATCATTACCACATAGCTGCTCTACTGTATTCTCCATAAATACACAGTTTACAAGTTTACCAGCTTTCAGTAAGGAATTCTGGGATTTTTTTCAACAAGACTTGATCCATTTCATTTCTACAAACAGATGCCTAACATTCTGGGCTAAAGTCTGGCATGGGAACAAGTAATTACAGAGCAGTGTAGCAGGTGTGGTAGCGATTCAACTAACAACGCTGGATGGATGGAAAAGGAAGCCTGTCACCTCGCGAAGGGAGGTCAGGCAAGCCTCACAGAGGAAGACAGTATTGGAGGTGACCCATGATACTTTAAAAAGTTCCCTAAGTAAAGACAGTGTTTTCACATAGAGGAAATAGCTTACGCAATGATATGGAAATATGAAAATTCATCAACACTGGGAGAATGAACTATTTGCACAGAGAAATGTTCTGACAAGACAGACTAATAGAACACACTAGGATTGGATTAAGGAAAATCTGCTTAGTGATCTCTGGAAAGGTCTTATGTAGTTAATTATTCCTAAAAAATAAAACAGCCTGTTCTCTAGTTGTGAAGCAACTACACACACCTTAAAATTTTCATTCCACAAAGATGATGGCCAAGCCATGGCTGCACTCTATTCATGCTGCATCTGTGCCCTGCCCTGTGAATCAACCAAAACAACCACATTTACCAGCCAGGATATGGCCTTAGAATTCTTCCTATAAATATTTTGGGTTTGTTTTACATATTTTTCTCACACTGAGCTTTGCTCAATCAAAGTTAGAAGTTTTGATTCAAAAGTTATTGCACATTTCACTGAATTGTATTTGCTTTTTGTAGATGATAAGGCATGTACAGATAGAGAACATTTCCAAAATTGTGCTAGGCTATGCACAGAGAGCATCTGCAAGGGATGACCCTAGCAGAATAGTTATAACTCCAAAGAAACCCTTCCTACATCCCATGTTTCCACACACAGGGATCTGTTAATGCATCTCTGCTGTGTCTGCCTTCGACTATGCCAAGCAGCAGCTTTCAACGGTAGGTGGTACCTCACTTTGGGTAAGGAGGTCTGGATGCCAAATAGCTGGGATAAAATTACAAATTTAAGTCATCCAAAATTCTGAATGCACCAAACTAACCACATATTTGACTACAGCTTTTTAAAACTGATGAGTGTTGCCTTTAAATTAACACATAACATTAGCCCATATTACCTAATAACAGGATCCTAGCAACACAATGCCATGAATATGCTGCATAGAACAAAGCCTCCAAGTCAATCTGGAAAGTGCTTATACCCTATATGTCTATTAGCCCTCAAACGTAACATCTTTAGAAAAAAAATCCACTTTCACACATTCATTAAATTATGTTCTTCATAAGGATAAACAGTTTAGAGAAGAAAAGCCCAAGACTGATTGCTCAGACTCTCCGGGGTAAAGGAAACAAACATGCTTTTTAAATCCTCTGCTTTGCACGGCATCCGTTGCCAACCCCCTACAGAGCAACCTTAGAATCTGCTACTGGCGTCAGCAGCTTCCTGCCCACTTTCTCAGCAGCAAGAAATATGCTAAGCAGTGATTATCAACAGGGAAGAGGATCAAAAGGTTGAAGGAATGGTTAAGCAAGCTCCAACTCCTCCTAACAATCACTTCCCTATCGAGGGTCTTGAATAATAGAAAGCAGGATAAACTTGCTTCAGTCAATCACATGAGAAACACCTCCAGCCTGCTCTCCTATGGAAACTTCCATTGCTGGAGTCTCCTGGACAGGAGCAACAGTAAAATCAAAGGGACGTGCTTCCAGTACCTGAGCCTATCAGTGGATGTTTGACCATCCCAATCATAACACGTTTAAAATAAATTTAAATTCCCAGACCCATGATAGGACACTGCCAGAACAATTTTGTCTTTTATGCCAAAGAATCCAGGAGAAAGGTTTCATTTTGGAGGTTATGACTGATATGAGTCATGTTATATTGAGAAACTGCAAGTGATTTTTGTCACAGAATCAAAGTCTGCAAGGTACAAAATGTAGAACGGAAATCACTTGATTCTGCAGAAGTGACCAATGTGTTTTCTGGTCACACTTTCACTGCTGGAGCCTGGAGACCTTCCTTAACTTTACACTCGCAGCAAGGCGAGTGAATTCCATAATCTAAGTCAAAGCCTATGTTGTTTCACTTAATCTTCATGACAATCCTATGCAGTAGCTGTTATGTCATTGTTTTTTTTTTTTTTTTTTTTTTTGAAATTGAAGTAACTGAACCTTAGGAAAGTTAATTGATACCTTAAATATGGCCCAGATATGGTAGAAGCAGACTTGAAGTTTCGATTCAAAAGTTATTGTTCATTTCACTGAATTGTATTTGCTTTTTGTAAATTATAAGGCATGTATTATAAGGCAGGGGAAATTGTTATGTTCACCCTGCACCCCTCCTCTTACTACTTAACACAGTCATTGCATGCTAAGTACTCAGTATGGAACTTATGAAAGAACAGTCAATGTTTTATGTATGTAAGTGGGCTTAGCCCTATCTAGCTAAATAAAAATTGATTGGATGCAACCTATTGTCAGCACCTTGTTGCTGGTTATGGGCCAGAGATTTAAAGATGAGTTGCAATTATGTCCTCCCTCATGAGTCACAGTGGAGTGACAGAGAGACACATGTAGAAACGAAATTGAGGTCCCACTGGTTTTAGGTCTAACTTCTGAAACTTCAAAGAATTCATGGACTCTTGGTGAACATATCCCAAACATACAAAAATTACTTCTCTGGGGCTTAACAAGAATGGCAGTGTGGGCTCAGTTTGCACTGGTATGGGCCACGGTTAGGAGGGAGAGCTGTCCTTACCTAGCATGTTAGGATTGTCAGCTAAACCATCTGTGAGGCCAAAAATTCAAGGGTACAAGGTATGGAGAATTGAGTATTGGTCTTGCTTATAAAATATTAAGTTCTGTCTCTGATTTGAGTTTGTGTTATAGAGTTAAACATTACTATGAATTTTATAACAAGGGAGAGATTTGGAGAAATTCAAAACTGGAAGAAGTCTCAAAATGCAGGGAATCAGAAAAAACTGCTAAACACATGATTATAATGATATTGCTACTTCATAGGACAAAAGCAGCTGTCTCTGGACTTCATGAGACATCTAAGACACCAGCACTGAAAATGTTGAAGATACAAATATATTAAGTTCCATGTTTCTGTTTTTCTATCTAGGGATTTGATCTACTTTGATTTGATGTTACCACAGGGTGAGAGATCATTGGTCTAATTTTGTATATCTGCGTGTGGATAACCAGCTTTCCCAGCACCACTTGACAGTGATGCTATCTTTCCGCCAGCATACATAGTTAGTCCCTCTGTCAAAGATCACATGGTTAAAGGTACATAGGGCTGTTTCCATAACCTCTACTGTATTCCACTGATGTTGTTAGCTCTTTTGAGCCATAACTGTGATATTTCATTACTACAGCTTCATAGTATAACTTGAAATCGAAGCTTGTGATGCTTCCAGGCTTTCCTTTTCATTCAGAACTGTTTTGGATTCTGAGATTCTTTTGATTCCACATAAATTTTAGGATTTTTTTTCTAGCTCTATGAAGAACATTTTTACTATCAGGCTAGGAATTGCATTAAATCTCTATCTATCTATCTATCATCTATCTCTCTGTCTATCTCTTGGTAATATGTCCTTTTTGAACAATACTGATTCTTCCTATTCAGGAACAATATGGAATGTCTTTCTACTTTTTAAAATCCTACTTATTCTGTTTCTTCAGAGAACCATGCATAGTTTTTGTTATATAGGTCTTTTACCTTCTTATTTAGGTCAACTACTAAGTATTTAAATTTTCAAAATATTTTGAATGAGATTGTTTATTTGTCAGTGACTTCATTTTTATAACCCTAAAAGACAGGAAAAACACTTGAACCAATAGGCATAGTTGAGGACATCCTGAACAAAACTAATAGCACAAGAAATAATCCAAGAATCAATAAATCATATTATATTCAATTAAAATTTTCTGTACAGCAAAGGAAAAAATCAATAGAGTGAAGAGATGACATACTGAACAGAAAAAAATAAAAGGTTTGCCCCTATTCTTCTGATACAGGATTAATGTCTAGAAATATAAAAAGCAAGAAAAACTGATCACAAAATTGAAACATCCATAATAAAAACAAGTACATGAAATGACAGCAGGGTTGTTATGAGTTTGAGACCAGCCTGGGCTACATAAGTGAGTTCAAGGTCAGCTTGAACTGCATAGCAAGACCTTGTCTCAAAAAGACAAAAAAAATTTAAAAAATAAAAAAAGAAAGGAAGAAAAAAGTACAAATGTCCAATGACTGCATGGGAAATACATTGTATCTTTAGTTATTGCAGAAATGTAAATCAAATCAACTGAAGCAGTCATCATACTCTGGTCAAAATTACCATCAATAAAACACACACACACACAAACGTATGGTCATACTGTTGTTGAAAATGTCAACAATATGACAATAGAACAGCCACAGTGGAAATCAGCATGGTAATTCCTCCAAAAACTAATCACCATAATTCCGTCTGGTCAGATATTCACCTTCTAGATGTCTTCCCAAATTAGTTAAGGATATTGTACCACCGTGGTACATGAGTAACCATGTTGAAAGTAACTCAGTTCATAATCTTGGAGGCAGGCCTATATTTCCACCAACAGATGAAAAATTGGCAGTAAACATAATAAAGTACTGCTCTGCCACAAAGGAAGACAAATTTGATTCATTTGTAGGAAAATGGATGCACCTTGAGACCATTATCTTAAGTGAAATAAATCAGATACACACGCTTAAATATTGCAGTTTCTCCTATACAAGCAACCCAGAATATTAAACTGTAAAAGTTAAACTGTAAAATGAGGGAGACAAGGGGGGGAAATACGAAGGCAAACTTTTTGGAGATGGAGACGGGGGAAAAGGGGCTGTGGGGAGGTGACCAAGACCAATCAAGATAAAATCTATCTGTACCAATTCCTAAAAGTGAATGTAGTGATTATGTATTATGAACATGTACCAATAAAAATGCAAATACATCAAAGGTAAGAAGATTATCTGAGCCTTGCTCAGTAATAATGAGAGCAGAGATGCACAGGAGCACCATGGTCATGGAAGGTTTCCTAGACTTCAGTAGAGGTGTCCTACTGGGCCTGCTCCTGACCAACAAGAAATAACCAGGCTAGCGAATTTCCTTTGTTCAACTCACAGGCTCACCAAGCAGTCTGCAGTAGGAGATAATATTGTGAAAGTAAACAAGTCCTTTAAAACCATGTACTTACATGGCCTTTGCTCCCTTAACTCAGCTAAGTCATTCTTCCATCATCGCCTCAAGTGGAAGACGGCCCCTGTCTTAGTTACTCTTCTGTTGTTGAGGGGGAAAATGCCTGGCACTTAAAATGAGGGAGGGAAAGGTTACTTAGCTCACAGTTACTGGCGGTTTCAAGATACTTGCCCTGCTCTACAGGGTTTTTTTTGTTTTGTTTTGTTTTGTTTTTTTTTTTTTTGTCTTTTTTGAGACAGGGTCTCACTATGCAGTTGAGGCTGGCCTTGAGCTCACTTTTGTAGCCCAGGATGGTCTCGAACTCGCACTGATCCTCCTGCCTCAGCCTCCCAAGTGTGGGGATTATAGGCGTACGCCACCACGCCCGGCTTCTACAGGGTTTTGAGGGGAGGCTGGGGCACTGCTGTGTCCAGGATGATCTGCTCCATACCTTCGAGAGAGGACACCAGATGGCAGGGGCAGGCACATGCTGTCAGTTTAATGGTTTGCACTGTTCTTGTCCAGCCCCTTAAGCCCCACCCTGGTCCTCTGGCCCCACCCCTCAAGCCACATGATTGACAGCCCCATGATTTACATGAGGCTTTGGGGGGACAACTAGATACAAACCATAACAGCTCCCAAACAACACGGAATTGGATTTTTAGCCAGTGAGTTTTAAAAATCTCTTAGCCAGAGAAACAGAAGAAATCCCAGTAGATTTGGGGAACACAATCTGAAAAATGAGATTTTTCACTTCTATGACTAAAAATTGCCTAACCTAGGAAGAGGACAGTGTTAGAAGAAGCTCAAAGACTGTGGACACTGCAAGCATCTGAAAAAGTGGGAACTTTTCAGATTTGGCACAATGGCTGGATAAAGAGATAGAGGCCTCCCATCCAGAGGGCATGATTCATTCACAGGAGAATCTGTAGTTCAGGGACATGGCCAATATCTCAGAGAAGAAATGACAACAACATTTATTTACTATCAAAATAAATTTTACAAGAAAAATCTACTAGAAAAATTTTCTAGCATTGTACCTGGCATTATAGTAGAAACAAGTCACTATTGAGCCAGTATATGCAGTCCTATCTGTTTATACCCTACATTTTGAACTGGGAACTAGATTTTGATAATGCTGATGGAATGCATTTGCTACCCAAGCATTTGATTAAAATTCCATAAATAATTGGGTACAAAAGCTTTGTGCATCTAGAAGAAATACATCCATTAAGAGAATGGAGGGGGCTGAGGTCATAGCTCAATAGAATAAGTGCTTGCCTGGCAAGTGCAAGAGCCTGAGTTCAATCCCCAGTTCTGCCAAAAAAAAAAAAAAAAGTGACATTCAAAGCCAGTTTGGGCTGGTGAGATGGCTCAGTGGTCTAAAGTGCCGGTTTAGGTAAGCTTAGGCAACCACAGGGACTGCAGTTCAGTCCCCAGCACCACATGCTGCACCAGCCCCACCTCCTGAGCAAATAAATAAATAAATAAAAATAAACGTGAAGAGTTTAGAGAGAGAGAATGGAAAGACAGAGGTACATAGCTTTTCAATTTCCTCTGTTACATTTTTTGGGAGATCACTGTAACTCTAAACTCTCCATAGTCTAAGCAGTAAAAAATTGACCTTACAAGTCACTGGTACTGCTCTTGTTTCCCTTCTAGGTATCAGGGTCTGGAAATGGCCAGCCTATCCTGGCTACTGATCTGAGAGGCCCACGGTGCTGCTTTCTCCTCAACAGACTTGCCAGGATTTTAGGATTTGGTTGTAGCAAGAAGGACTTAACAGATCATTTTGAGGATGGCTAAGCAATTTCACAGCTTTGTGTGTCACAGACAACTTGACAAGGCTGAGTTTAGATAATTCAAGTCAAAATTATGAAAATTCCCTTTATAATTTGAAATAGTGTTTTATAGGGTTACAATGTGATGTATTTATGCATCTAAAAGAAAATCAAAAGCACCAAACTTCTGATAAAACTGACACTAAGAGAAACCCATAATAAATCATTTTGTATTATTAATATTTCCACTGATCTCTTTGACTACACTCTCTGAAGAGGGGAGCTACAGCTTCTGAATTCTTACACTCTAGAACTAGAACTATGCCAAGGTTGGCAGTGCCAAGAACATATTTAGCAGGTGCTTTGTAATATTAATAACTAACAACTAATACATTTTGTGAAATTGATTTTCGTATTTCAAGGTTTTTCCAAGTCACAGTACTTAGAATATTTTGCAATATTCTCTTCATTTCAGGAGATCATGCATTTCTTAGAAAAATGCCAGTGAATGGGGCTGGCAAGATAGCTCAACAGTCTAAAATACCTGCTTAGGCCATCTTAGGCAGGCTCAGGGGACCACAGTTGGATCACCAGCGTCACATGCTGTGCCAGTCCCACTCTCAGGGCAGACTAAGCTGCCATCTCCCCCCAGGAAAAAAAGAAAAGAAAAATTGCAGTGAAGAGAGGGAAGATCCATAGTTTTCAGATCGAGATAGTAAATGAGAGAGAGTCATATATCTAGCTAGAAAACCTAGTCTTGATTGCATGCAGCATATTTGCTATGCCCATGTGGCTTTTCACTTTGGGGACAGAGATGGAAATATTTAATACCTCTAGTTTCTTGATACATTGCTTGACTGGATGAAGAGATATAAGCACAACCCACAGGACTGAGGAATATAAGAAACAGAGTAGGTGCTGGTGGACCTGCATTAAGCTCAAATTTACAAGTGCAAGGTAGTAAGAATATCGATTCCATCATCCAAGGCCATCTATGCCCCATGTACTTGTGGGTCGCTCACAGAACGACTGAAAGGCATCACTTGTAAGCATGGAGGGGTCATCACTGAGAACAAGGATGCTTTAGCTGTGGGTAGGAAGGGAAGCCTATGAGATAGAAGAACTGCCAGAGCTCAGAGCTCAGACTGGAGAGCTCCTTCCTTCTTTATTCTTCCCAGCAACACCTTGTTCTTTACTAAGCCTAAAACATGCACCAGAGGAAAAGACCAAGATATTCTAAGTGACTGTCTAAGTGCTACGGTACTTCCTCCTCCATAGGAATGAATTTCTGAGAGAAAGGAGTGAGAATGCCTCTTTTTTCCTTTACAGAAGAAAGTCAGTTTGAATATCATTCCTTTTGACGACTTGTGAATCAGTGCTCAAGTAACTTGCAGTCGCTGGGGGGTAGGATGGCTACAGACAAGTAAACTCCCATGTAGAGAGGGGCAGTATGTGTGCTGTCTTGTACCTGTTTACATAAGCTCATTGTCATGTGTATATATTCATGAGATAATACACACATGCACATCCATGGCTGTGTCACAGCAGCACCCCTTTTGACTCCTATTTGAAGTGTGACAAAATATAAAGGTAATGCAATCCAAATATTAACACAACCCTCTTCCTTGAGGGCAAACATTTCCCTGACACAAAGGTACATTATACCTGCCAGACTTGGAAAGGACAACACAAAACTAACAAAAATAAGAAAGCTCATACTTATTCAGAACCTATGATGTAGAAGAACTGTTCTAAGGCCACTGTACTCGTGCCTTTGTTTCACCATTAATTGAGGAAATGCACTAGCATGGAAAACACCAGAGATGCAGCTGACAAGAAAGAAAATGCCCTGTAGGGGTAACAGCCGGGGCACCCTCTGCTTCAGCTCAGCCTCTCCAAAATGTTCCTTCCCTCCATCTTCCCCCTTAATGGGCTTCATCACACCAGCCTTGAACTCAGGCTCTAGGTTGCCAGCACAGAGTGCAAGTCAAAATTTTTGATGGAGTTCTGAAATCTCTTTAGACCCTATATAGTCTTCTAAGATTTCAGGTAGAATCCTAGACTCTTATTTTCTAAAGCACCATGAGTAAATCTGCTGCCACATCGATACTGCAAACCAGGACAGGGCTCAGAGCTAGAGCACTTGTCTAGCATGCAGAAGGCCCTGGGTTCAATCCCCAGTACTACAAATATATATACATATATTCTAAACCATTCTCTGGTAGCTCCAGAATGCATATGCTGAATTGGCTAGAACAGCCACCAAATATACAGAAGTTAGAAGGACCTCACATCCTGTCACTCACATTCAGGCAGTGCCAGGACCACTTCTGGTAGCACAAACTTTCTGTACGTGCATACCTAGAAAGTGAGAATGGAGCTCCAGAAAACTGAAACAGATGAAAAACGACCAAAGTGGTACAGGCAGCTATGAGGTAGGAACTGAAATCATGTGACTCCTTTAATCTGCAAAACAGTCAAGATGAAAGGAAATGGAATTGAGTACAGTGTTGGTCTAACTGGGAACTTTATTAGACTTCTATGTTCTGAATGCAGGTATGAAACTACAAAATTTCAGGTGTCTAGATATGACTTCTACTCAGGTAGTGTAATATGTAAAGTTGCACCAAAATGATTATGACCTATGTAATTGTGCTGAAGCCATGCTCACTCGTCTTCAGCAATAGTCTTGAATCCATAGCTGTCTGTTTGTCTTGATCATGTTCTAGAGTATGTTTTGTGGCGAGGAAAATAATCTTTTGATTATTAGAGGCGGCATCGCTGATGTTTGCTTTTACAAGGCAAGAAGTGGATTTCTATTACTTCACCTGCTCCCTTTGAAACAGTTCCACCACTGTGCCCCTCTGTCAATGTTGCAAATAAGCTGGCCAACTAATCATTAAAGGAAATTGTGGGCAACCTTGAAAGACGATCTGTTTGTTCATTAAAATATAAGCCATGTGTTAGAAATGGTTTTAGGTAGCATCGGGACTAGGAAAACAGAAGAGAACGCCTGCCCTTGAGAATCTTACAGGTAGCTTGGAGACAGTCATATAAACAGATCAATGCATCAGTGTGCTAAATGTTGTAATAAAATTGTGGAGATGATGGTAGATGGATCACAGCAAAATGAAAGCAATACCTCACTTTAACTAATGATATCAGTGGTGATAACATCTAGGTTACACACTCAAGGTTGCATTGGGTTGTATTTACTTTCTCCTAATATTTATTGCCTTGTTGCTAACTATAATATGCAAGAACTTCTTATATAAGTGTGGAAAACATAGTCTGTGATTTTAAACAGTCTTTACAGTTCTACAAGGTAATTTTCATTGATCAGAGATGTAACTTAAGTTGACAAATGATTACCCTTCACATTTGAGCAAAGATAGATATTTAGCTACACAGATTGCTAATAAACAGTTCTGATATATGTGTGGTGTTTCATGTGGAAGCATCAAGATCTTAACTGAAGTACTGGGATGAAGAAGACATGCCATAACTTTTAGTTCTAAACCAAAATCCTATCTGATTGGCATTGTTACAAATATATACTTGTTACATCTATTTTACTGTGCTAGACAGAGTAATTGCCCCTAAAGTGGTATCGATACACCAATGCCCAGGACCTCAGAATATCTTACCTTACATGGTAAGATAGACTTTTCAGATACGAAGTTAATAAGCTTAAAAGAGGAAGATGATTGTTATTCTGGGCTTTGAAGTTGTCCTCATAATCAGGAGTCTCTGTGAGATGGAGGGAAGAGTTTCAGAGCCAGAAAGGACTACAGAAGCAGAGGTTGGAGTGGTGCACTTTGAGCAGAGGAAGGAGCTACAAGCCAGGGACCGAAGGCCACCTCTGGAAGCTGCAAAGGCCAAGGCCTGATTCTCCACTGGAGCCCTTAAAGGAATGCAGCCCTACTGACACCTTCATTTTACAACTGTAGGATTCTGTGTATTTACTTATTTTTTAGACTTTTGACATCAGGATATGTAAGACAAAAGTCTGGGGATGGTTGTTTTTCATTTAAAGAGTAGGAAACTCTTGTGGAGAACAGAAATGGGGAGTGAGGGACAGGAGTAGCTCCTGAGAGAAGCGAGGGGTCTCCATTGGCTTGCCCTCAAGGTTACCTAAGTTGCTGCATTTGTAGTCATTAGCATTAGTAATTAATGCATTCACCAGATCCTGAAGGGAGAGCCCCAAGAGCTGTGTGGGGCATGTGCGCCTGCTCTTGGCTAAGGAATTGTGTCAGCTCCAGTGAAGCTGCAGCATGTCTTTTTTCTGCAGAGTATTCAAAAATACAGAAAAAAACTTGAGTTGTCCCCTGAGCAACACCCACTCTTTGGGCCATTTAATTTTCTTTCATAAAAAAGATTATAGCATCTAGAAGCTTTACAGCATGAGGGGCCTAGAAGATCACTCAGCAGCACAAGCATTTGACTGGCAAGCACAAGGGCCTGAGTTCAATCCCCAGTTCCCACAAAAAAAGAGAAGCTTTACAGTGAGATATAGCTCAGATGTTCTCAGTCTGGATAACATGACCGGTATACACAGAGTGGCCAAATGTATGGGTCAGCCCATGACGGATATGCTGCTGGATGGATTATCATGATAGTCAAATCCTAGCCACCACCCTTTAATTTAATAATCTTACATGTAAAGTTTAAAGAAAGTATAAACTCACAAGTGAAAACACAAAAGGAATAATCCTAGGAAAAATAAAATCCTGACATTTTCTGTCATGTTTCTCCAGAATAACTTCTCTGATGAAAATTTTTGTTTCAATAACTTCAGCACCACAGCTGGGTCTCTTAGTTTTCTGAAAAGATTGTTGGGGCATCAGGTGCATGAGGCTAGCAGCAAAATCCAGTGATTCCACAAGGAGTTACCTTTATGTGATGGGGCTCTAATAAAGAAGTGGACTAAAACAAGAAGCTGTATTTGTTTTCTGTAGACTGTAAGAAAGTGCAGTAACTGTACACTTCCTACAGACACTGCTCAATGCACATTTTTGTTGCTTATTTTATGAGGCAGACAACATACTGGAAGGACATGAGAGAGACATTTTAAAAAATATGTGTCCTTGGCTTCATAAGATGAAAAATTAATGAAGAGGACAAAGAACAGCACAAAGGATTTTGAGAGAGTGTGAAATGAGTATGGGAAGTCTGCATCTCTTCAAGGAAAGTTTCCTTTAAAGAAATCAGATTTAACTGACAGCTAAGTGTAAGTAGAAGATGCTCAAAGAGAAGAGGGTGAGTTATAGGCAAATGTACCTGCAAACCTGGCACTCAAGGAGTCAAATCTCGGCCTAACATAATGTATTCTAACAGATGTTTGTAGAAAAATTTCAAGTCACTGATATCTTGGGGCAATAATGAGTTTCAAAGGTTTTTAACTTAAGGAGGAAATAAGAGTATAGCAATACCTAGTTCATGAATATTTCTGTTCATAAATGATTTGCTTTGCAAACAGAAGTGTTCAGGAAATTTTTATTCCCTTCTGACCTCCGCAGGTTCTGACATACATGATGGTGGCCATCTTCCACCATTTACCACAAGGGAGAATATAGCCATGTTCCCTAGAATCATGGAACAAATTAAGTTTGTGAGCCAAGGTACTGCTGTACTATAAACTCATGTTACAAAAGCATGGAGATCACTTTTTTAGGAGCTGGCAAGATGGCTCAGTGTTCTAAAGCGCCTGCTTGGGAAAGCTTAGGCATGAGTGATGCTAGGGCTCAGCTCTCAGCCCGGTGAATAGCAAGTCCTTTGGTTCTATCCCCAGCACCACATGCTACGCCAGCCCCACCCACAGGGTAGGATGAGCTGGCCATAAAAAAAGAAAATCACATTTTTAAAAAGCATGATTTTTATGCTTTGTGATTAAACTAGACTAGAATGCTGAGCTGTAAAAGGCTTAAATCAACAGCGTCCAACACGGCCAGTTTTACCAATAACCCACTGCAATTATTGAACATTTGATTATGTACACAACTAATTTTTCTTAGTTCAATGAGAAAAATAATGACTTTAAAAAGTATAATATCTACACCCTATGCTCTGTGTAACTAACAGGAGGACAACAACAGACATTGTATCAAATATTGGAAATGTACTACTAATGTGTTTTGAAACTGTCACACTGTTATTTCTTATTAAAAGCAATAAAAAATAAAAATAAAATGAAAAAAGCATGATTAAAAAAAACATGAAATATCAATGACTTGGGACAATGAAGTCATGTAGTCATCATCAGAGAGGAGAATGAATGGAGAGGAAGCAGTTCACCAGAGAAGACAAGTTCTTCTAGAGAAAGAAATCAACATTAGGTTGTACACAGAGAACCTTAATTCTGGCTGAAGAAATACACAGAGAATAGTGTGCATGAAGCACATGGGCTCATCTCCACCTGGAAAGCACAGCCGGCCTCCACCAGGCTGAGAGCTGAGCCCTAGCGTCACCCGCGTAAGGCACGCAGGCCTGGAAGCGCCCAGCACACTCGACTCATGCCCAAGCCCTTCCATGTCAGTCAACAGTCTGCCCAGGAAGTTGAGTGGCAAACAGCTTCGAACCTGAAACAGCCTCAGACATGGTCGCTTTGTCCTGAATATTCTGAAAGATGCATTTCTCCCTTTTCATTTTCATAAATATAAAATGTGTAAGGGATGAATAGGTTGCCCTGCAATTGCTTATCATATGAGTGATGAAGATTTTTGATGTACTAGCTCCAGGATGTTAATAATACTACTCTGCTATGTCCTTCTTCGAAAGAAAACATCTAACAAACTTAGGACAAAGTCCTAATTGAAATTTCAAATTTTTAACCTTTTCATGCTTGTTATTACGGAATATTCAAATGCCTGAACAGGGGTATTGGATGACTTTGGGGAAAGTACATATAAAAATTCAGTATGACCCAAACTCTTTCAAAAATTTGCTACCTGTAGCATTGCAGTAGGAAATAATAAATTAGGGAAATGAATTATTCATGCATTTGCTGAGCACCTTGTATTAGGCAAGGCACATTGTTAATACAAGACCTGAAGAGATGGCATTCTAACCACGGTGAGCCCGATGGTGCCGTAAATAACTACGAAGCATGTGAGAAATCATCAAAAAATAAAACTACAGCATACCGCAACAAATTTAAACTACAGCATTTGTCATTATACCTTTACCTTAACTTGGAAGTGTTAGGAAATAAGTCAGGGACATGAAAACTAAGAAAGGGCCTGCTATTCAGACCCAGAGAAGAAAGTGCCAGAGGCGACCTTTGCCTTGGCATTTGCAAAGCCTCCTGTTATCTACTCCTGACAACAGGTTACATTTGATTCAGAAAATATTCCAGGATGTAACATTAAAATGTCAGACAAAAGGACTTGTTATTCACTCCAGATACCTTCAGCACTTTATTTTTTAAAATTCCAGTTGAGGTTAATAGAAGATAATTCAATATTCTTTTCCTGTGTTTTGCTACACCAATCCTCTCTGTGGGTCATCACAGACACAAATTCAGATTTTTGACACGTCTTCGCTGCTAGAGGTTCTCACTGGTAGACACTGATTCACTGAAAATCTTAAGACCAGGCTGCGGCTGCTGTGGCTTCCTGCCGGACTCACAGCTGGAGATTTGCTGCTATCAGATCCCTTCGCTCAAGTTTTAAATGCTGACCTATCAGAAGCTACTTTTTTATTTCTGAAGGTGGAGGAAAGTGATGATGATGAGGCTCCGGAGCCTCTTTGGTTTCAGCCTACAATGAGACGAATGAAACCTGGAGCGTGCCAAGGTAGAACAGGATGCGACAGTAAAATGAACTGACAGATGTACAGTCGGTTTCTGCTTGCTTTGTTTGTTTTCCTCATCCCTTTTCTGCGTCCCAAGGTCTTGGCTCTTTGTTGGTGTGTACCTTCCTGAGTCCTTACTTGGCCTCCTCACTTCCTGGGAGGGATTTACTCCTTGGAGGACAGAAGGAAACCCCCATTTTTACACGTGGCCAGGGGTCTTTTCTTCTCCCTTTCTGTAAACACTGCATGCCAGGCGCCACTGCCAACACTCAGCCCGGCAACCTCAGCCAGCCCCGAGGTTTTACATTTCTTTTTCACAAGCAATGAAAGAAATGCTGCCACCATTCCTTTCTCTTACTGGCTTGCGACTTGCTCGGTGGCTGGGAGCCAGTAGGCAGAAAGTGTCCCTAAAGCTCCCAAGACACGCTCGCGTTGAGGAGGATGCAGTGCGTGAAACCAAGCCTGTGTCCTGGATTGATCCTTTCCAGGAATGTGAGAGCACAGCATGCTCACCACTGAACTGGGCCCGAAACAGGTTTAACAGTGCAAGGCAAATGGCTCGCCCCAAAGGCAGGGACCAGATAAAAGTCGATCCAAAAGCAGGAGGCCAGTTGTGGGGCCCAAGTCCCTTAATGGAGGCACGGATGACATCCTGAGCTGACCACTGCCCATATCTGTCTCATACCTCGGGGCTGCTCAGCCCCCACTCACGCTCTCCCTCTAATAGCCAATGATTGCCGCTCACCGCTCGTCGCTGCATCCCAAGGAGCTCTTTCCCAGACATGCTCAGGGGAATGCCACTGCTGCGAGTATAAACTCGCATGCATGACAGGCTGTGACATAGAGTGGACGCCTGGTGGAGCAACCATGAGGGCAGATGGCAAGGAGTAACAAAGTAATTAAACGTGGCACAAAAAAACCCCAAAAGCTCTAGCCTGTATCTCAGATGGCTGTGAATGCTGTCTTAGACAGGAGAACACAAGATACAGTCCATGATCACTTTAAGTTTCTAAAACACAGCATATATTCTACATTTATTCTCCTTAAGTCTCTTTCTTGCCATCCATATACATGTAAACATACATACTTTATATGTTTATATATTAACTATGTTTATATAGGTAAATTTCTGTCATAAATTATTTGTGGCTATTCTCAAGTTGTCCTTGTAGAATGTTGGCTGCAAGTTAATTATACATGTTTTCAGCTTCACTTATAAAGAGAGGGCTGGAGAGATAGCTCAGTGGTTTAAGTGCCTGCCTGGCAAAAGTAAGGATCTAGGTTCGATTCCCAATATTCGCAGGCTGTGCCAGCCCAACACCCAAACCAGAAGTGGTGGCGCACACCTGTAATCCAGGGCTGCGGAGGCTGACAGAGGAGGATCACTGAGTCGAACTGTGTAGTGAGACCCTGCACCAAATTAACTAATTAATCAATTAATTAATTTTTAACATAAAACTTAAAAGAAAAAAAAGAAAAAAAAATAAAGGAGTTGAAAAACGTTAACCTCAATGAGAAGCATGAAAACTGACATTTCCCTGAGTGGTAGGATGTGACTGTGAACCTCAAGCCTCTAATTAATGGACTGGAGTCCAATTTGCTTTCCACTTCTACCACTTTGTTCTGTTCTTGTTACTTCTGCTATGCCCATGGTTTACAGAATTCTGGTTAAACCTGAAGGAATGACTCTAAACCTTGAAATTAAGTAGAACTGCTTCAGCTGACCTACTCCTCAAGCTCTTAAATCAGTTCATATACTTTTTTTAAGAAAAGCACAAAGGATTTGAGAGTTTGCTAAGTGAGCACGGCCAGTCTACAGTTATGCAAGGAAAGAGTCCAAAGAAAGGAATAAAAGCCATGTCAACAGCAAGTTCTTTGAGGCATTGTCACAGAGTATAGCTTAAAGAAACATGTTCAGGGGTATTTTTTGGGGTTTTTTTAGGGCTTTGTTTGTTTCTTTTAATGGAAGAACTTTGGACAAGAACTCAAAGGACTAAATCCACAGTCCACCTGGAAATTTTACTTACTATAGGCATCTGTCTCCATTTCTGTTTCTCCTCAGTGATTGAAATTATCAATAATCCTTAATATGCATGACTAGCAAACAGTTCTAGCATTCCAATTCCTTGATCCAAACCATGGTATTGGAAGAGTGACTATAAAGCATTTGTTATTTTCTTTAAAGAACTTATTGCATCAAAATTTTACTAAAAAAAAACATTAGGTAGAAAGACTTGATTTTTTTTTTTTTTTTTTTTGTCTTTTTGAGACAGGGTCTCGCTATGCAGTTGAGGCTGGTCCTGAGCTCACTTTTGTAGCCCAGGCTGGTCTCGAACTCGCACCAATCCTCCTGCCTCAGCCTCCCAAGTGCTAGGATTACAGGCGTGCGCCACCACGCCCGGCAGAAAGACTTGATTTTTAAGGAAGTTTTTTCCTCCATAAACTAGTTAGCTCTCTCTCTCTCTCTCTCTCTCTCTCTCTCTCTCTCTCATTCTTTCTCTCTTAGTCGGATGGGTAATGTAGTGGTTTTCCTGTTTTAGCCTCCAAAGAGCTGGTGCAGACTCAGTACATAAAAGAACCTGTGATGTAACATCCTATAACTCAGTGGTGTCCCAAATTTTCTGTTCAAGGAGATTATGGGGCCACAGAAGAAAGAGATTGATAATATATAGTGTACCTAAGGACAGTCACCTAGAGAGAAGACATTCTCTCAGTCTTTCACAGAGAGCAAAGTGTCCAAGCAATGGCAATGACTCATCCAGATGGCTGACACTGACAAAAGATCTACAAACCGCTGTACATGGTTTCAGGGTAAATCCTGAGGGGTTTGACTGACCTTATCAGATACAATAGTTACATGTTTTGTTATATAGGTCTGGCTTTAGTTTGGCCTTAATCATCCAGCAGAAAATTTTAACCATGAGGAATAAAAAAGTAAAGTCACATTAGGAAGCTGAGCTGTAAAAGGATGAAGTCAACAGCTCCCAACATTGCCAGGTCTGCTGATAACCCACTACTATTATGGACTATTGGGCTACACATGCAACTACTTTCTCTTAGGTTCAATGAGAAGAAATATTTGTACCAATAGTGTTTAGAAAGTTATTATGTCTGCATCTGGTATTTAGAACAACTACTATGAAGACAACAATAAGCATTGTATTAATTATTGTGGCTATCCTACTGATATGTTTTGAAAATGTCTGATTGTTATTTCTTACTAAAAGTAATAATTAAAAAAAAATTTAAAAAGAGCTGAGATTACAGGCATGCTCCACCACACCCAGAATCAGTGACCTCAAGGGTTCCAGCATGGCATGTGGTGCCAGCTTTGTGTCTCTTATTATACTTAGCAGGATGTACACAGAAACGAAGATGCTGAAATCCTATGTCGCTATCTGCAGTGCTCTGTGTCTGGATGTTCATTCGTTCTGTGCATTCTGTACTCTGTCTCCTGTGGCTTTCTAGGTCCTTTCAGTGGGAAGTGCAGAGCAGCAAGGCCACCAGGAGTTTCCCGGTACCCCAGCATGTATCACTCCATCATCTCTACATCAAAAGGAGGATGCTTATTTCACACCTCTTGTGTTAACAGTGGTGTATAGGAAAGTCTGAGCTATGCATTTCAGACTTTTTCCAATAAAAGTCAAAATAGAAACCAAAATAAATGCCCTTTCCTCACTAGGGGATGAGAAACACTTGAAAGAAAAAAAAAGTGTTACTCATTTTAAATATTCTCATAGTCTACTATTTGCTCTCCTACCTTTATGATAGGGTGTCTTTTAGATGTGTAAAAGTGGATGTGTAAAAGTGAAATGACACCTAAAATTTATGGTCACTAAGCAAATATTAAAGGTTAGCTCATAAATACAAAATTTTAAAAGTATTCTATAATACTTAGACTGAAGAAAAATTACTAAGAAGTACCTTACAAAAATTTGGGTAGGTGTCTTGAGGGCACTTTAAGTATTTGAGTCTTAAAGTCCTAAGAAAATTCAAAGCAGGATGAGTGACAGGTGGAAGTCCAGCCTGGCCCTCACAGACACATGGGAAGCCATGAGACACCAAATGCCGATGCATTCTTTGGACGTTTGTGAACTCCACAGAGAAGGTGGACAATGATTTAAATGGTTCATTAAAAGGTTTTGATCTCATTTGACCATCACTTTTTAATTTTCATTAGCAAATCTAGATGATGAAACCAAAAGCATGCCATCAAATTTAGAGACCAACACTTCAGAAAAAAATTGTTTGCTTACTGAAAAGCAAAGATTTTATCTTGAATAGCTGAAATGTCTTACGAGTGTGTAGAAATGTAATAAACCAGATTTTGGGAAGTTTCTAGTGATTTTTCATCATATACAAAACCAGAGAAAGCAATCGAGTAGCTGTGTTCCATAAAGCCTTTTCCACGATACACAAAATGAAAACAAAAAATCAGGACTTTAGCACAGCGGCACAGTGCCTGCCTGGCAAGCGGGAGGTCATGAGTTTGATTCCCAGTACAAACATTAAAAAGCAAAAATAACGATTCCACACAATGAATGTATGGCAGAGTTTCTGGACCACAGTAGGCACTCTGTAATTGTAACTCTTGCTATTAGTTATATAAAAAAAAAAGTCACCTCCATCACAATAGTAACTCTTTTAGGATATATGATGTTTTAGGGAAGAATTGAATGTTCAACTTAGCAGAAGAGATTCAAGTCACCACCTGCCAGGAAATGCAGACTCTGTCAGAATGACTCAGTCAAATGCAGACAAGATAAGGAAAGATGTTCTGCTTGTAAATCAATTCCACAAAAGTTTACTGAGTGCCTACTATTCACTACATAACATTGAATTCAGGGGATTTAGAAATTAATAAAAGGAGGATCTTGTGCCCCTAGGGCTTACAAATTGGTAAGGGAAATCTTACAAATATATAAATCCCTTAGAGGAGTTTAAAAGAGTAGAAGCAACAGATTAACCTAGGAAGGTCACAGAACACTTTGCAGACTGGGCAATACTGCAGTGCAAGCTGGGTCTAGTTGCTGGTGCACAAAAGCCTTTTATCACCAATTCCAGTCAACTGCCTCTTCATCTTCTCTGTACTCAAGAGACTTCTTAAGGCTAAAATGTCCTATGCCCCAGTCTTTCTGAGAGCTGGCAGCTTATAATACAGAAAATATAAATTCCTATTATTAAAACTAAAGAAATAATAAAAGATGTTTTCCCTTCCATCATGCTGCACTGTCTGCCAACCCACTGTGGCTAGTTAATACTAGGGCAGGAGAGGAAAAATGGTTGAAGTATTTTTATTAAAGGGTGATTCCAGCCCCTATGCCTGCCTTGGGAAATCCATACAATAATAACCATGCTGAGTGTTATGTAAAATTAAATTCTAGTTAACTCTAGGTAATCTCAAGCTTCTATCTATCTAAGAGATGCAGAAGGTCGGGTACTCATAGTGTCAAAAGGTCACAAAAATGCTACTAGGTCAAGGAGAATAAATCTACATTTTGAAAGTGATCATGTTGGGGCTGGGGAGATGGCTCAGTACAATAAGCACTTCTCTGGCAAACACAAGGACCTGAGTTCAATCCTCTTTTCTGAAAAAGAAAAAGAAAAAGAAAGAAAGACAGACAGACAGACAGACAGACAGAGACAGAGAGAGACAGACAGACAGACAGAAAGAAAGAAAGAAAGAAAGAAAGAAAGAAAGAAAGAAAGAAAGAAAGAAAGAAAGAAAGAAAGAAATCATATAGACTGAGAACCTCGTAACTACTTTTCCCCTTCCCTGGATTTGCAATCACAGTTGAGTTTCTGCTAGCAAAGACAGAATACCTTTAAAAAGACACTGAAAAGCACCATCTGCTCATGCTCAGATCCTGAAGGAAGATTTTTTGACTTGTTAATCATAAAAATGGCTCTCCAAAAAAATAGACTGGATACATCTGGATATAGGGTTTTAATTAAAAATGAAAGCAAAACATGCTTCCCTAAAAGCACTGAATTTCTTAATTCAAACATATAGTGTGGTCAATAAAGAAAGTAAAAATTCTGATATGCATAGACACTGAGAAGTTCTGAGATTTTTATCACTGACCATCTGCTTGCTTTCACACTTATAGTGAAATTTTTAAATAGCAAAATTTCATTAAAAACCTAAAAGAAGTTCATTGCATGTTAGATGCTTCAGTTCTGTGTCTACTTCCGAACAGAATATGCAAGCTAGAGGAGTAACAACCATTGGTAAGATAATAATACTTTACCACACACTACTCTTTGATTGCTACATTTGGGGAAGTAGGGGCTCAGTTAAATTACTTGCCCACAGTCATGTTCATAGAAATGGGTAGAGCAGGAATTCAAATCTGTCTACCTCAACATCCAGACTACCTTTCTGGGTATGTCATGGGACTTGCTGCTCCAGTCAGCTGTCTTCTGGCACCTGCAATAACTATGGTAGTCTCATGTGCACACTCAGTCATCTGCATTTAACCAGCTCAAAAATCCTCACACCAATCCATTATTTAAAACACCATTTCTCAGAGTTCCGGAAAGTTCTTCAGAAACATTATAATGAATAACATTTGCCACAATAATAATTTGCCTTCTTGCTAGTTCAGAAGTTTTTTCTTCCATGTAACAGCTTTATTAAAGTTTAATTATATGGGGCTGGGGAGTTAGCTCTGTGGCACAAGTGCCTGCCTTGCAAGTGCAAGGTCATGAGTTCAAACCTCAGTCCCACACACAAAAAAAATAAAGTTTAATTATAAAATATATAAGTTCATCATTTCAAACATACAATTCAATGACTTTTGGCAAAATGCATACAGCATGTAATCACTACCAAAATAAAAATAGCTTTTGCATCTACTTAAAAAGGTTTTTTAATAGTCTTTTTCTCTGAACAGCCCTCAATCTCCTTTCTGTTACTATAGTTCTGTTTATTTCTTTTAGAATTCAACATAAATGACATGTAGGATATGAACTTCTACGTCTTGCATCTTTCTCCATAGGATGATGGTGCTGAACCTTAGCCACGCTGCACTCGTTGCTAAAGCTCATTCCACTAGTACTCTGCCTTGGAATGGTTCCCAGTTTGAAGGTAAAACCAATAGTTGCCATGAACCTTGGCATATAAGCATCTTAGTAGAAATACAGTTTTTAGCTCTCTTAGATAACCCTTGTAGGATTGTTGAGTGGATAAATGGACTTTTAACTTCAGAAGGACATGTGGATCTGTTTTCCACCATGGGTGTAGCAGTTTGCATTTCCACGGTACTCGGCGTGGCTAGCCGTTCTGTACATGTTTGCAGTACACAGTGTTTTCATCCTTTGTGCACAGTTGGTGCTTGGACATACCACAGCTTAGGTTCTTTATTCACCTCACTTCCTCCTCTCTCCTCTTCGGCCCTCCAATTATGAAGTTAAAAGTCCATTTATCCACTCAACAATCCTAGAAGGGTTATCTAAGAGAGCTAAAAACCGTATTTCTACTAAAATGCTTATAAGCCAAGGTTCTAGCAACTATTGGTTTTTGCTTCCCTACTTTCCATTATCTAAATCTAGTTTTGCTCATAATTTATAATTCATACCTGTATTTCTTTTTCTTTTCGACAATGAATAGCCTCTTGAAGGGTGATCATCAAACAATATTTTTGTGTGAAGTTAACTTTTGCATCAACTAGATTGACCTAAAGGATGTCCACATGAAACGTTCTTTCTGGATGTGCTTGTGAGACTGTTTCAGGAAGAGTAAGAGTGTGTAGACGGAAGACCTGCTCACAGCAGTGTACCCAAGCTCCGCCCAGTCAATTCAGTGCCTGAGTATTCTGAACGGAAATGCACACCCAGGGTGGACTTTCTCTCTTTCTTCCTGAGCGGTGATCTCCACCTTCTGCTTCTGATATCAGCGTTCCTAGTCCTCTGGCCTTAATTTATTTACTGATTTGTATTTACTTTTTATTAGTGTATGTTTATGGCACATAATGAATGTATTCACTGTGGGGCATTGGTACATATCCCAGCTTGATTCTTCTTACTTTTCCTTCCCCTTCCGTCCTTCCTATCCTCATGTCCCCTTCTCATCTCCACAAAATCTATTTTCTGTGGTTCTTGGTAGTCCTTAAATTCAGAAACATACATCAACACCTTCCTCCCTTTTTGGTCTCACCCACTCAGAGTTGGACTGAGTTATACCTGCAGCTTTTCCTGGTTTTGCAGTTGCAGAGGGAAGATTTGTGGACTAGCTATGTGAGTCAATTTTTAGAGTAAATCTCTCTCTCTCTCTCTCTCTCTCTCTCTCTCTCTCTCTCTCTCGTTTTCCTTCTCCTTCCTTCTCACTTTTCCTTCCTTTCTTCCTCTTCTTCTCTCCTTGCTTCTCCCTGTCTATCCTATGCATTGGCTTTTTCTAGAGACTCTTGGCTAATATACCCTGTTTTAGGTATTTTATTATTTAATTCATTTCCAATTCCAGGCAAAAAGAACTTAAAAATTTATTTTGATCTTCACTGTTCTTTCCCCATCTTTAAGAAAGACTAGTATCAATCTTTTCTCTATTCTTTCCATAGACATTAATTAACATTGGCTGGTTCTAATTTCATCTCCTTCCTTGGAGACAGAAGTCATAAGCAATAAATATTTGCAATCAAGGTCTTCAGATTTGCACCACTATCCAATCACCTTTACTATAACTGAAATCTTCTGAGGTACAATTGAGTTTATTGTGAAAGACTGACAAAATTGAATATTAATGTCTTCCACTGAGGCAGGGAAGTGTAACACATTTGTCTTGTATTCGCTCTCTTTGCTTAAGGCCTCAAGTCTTTAATTTAAAGTCAGAAGTTTTCAGCAGAAAACATTTCAGAGTCTTTCATGGCTTACCATGCATCACAAAGAAGTAGATATGAACCTAATATCTACATTAACTTAACAGGAAAAGGAAAATTCTAAAATACTACTAAGTCTAAAACCCAAGGCATAGCAAAAAGAATAAAGAAGGCTATAAGAAGGCATTCGATGGGAACATAACTGAGAGACATAAAAACCTTTGAAAGGCTTCATAGGGTGAGTAAGAGGTACACCAGGCCATCAATGATTCCCATGACTAAAGCAAAAAGATGAGACAAGTATTCTGGGATGGAGCGGCAACTCCAACAGGGACCGTTTTGGAATGCTAATGGCCAAATTATAATCAGTAATCAGCATTATAAACATTAGGCAGCATTATAGATAAGAAAATGAACTGGATGAATGTAATTCAGATTTTGGTGAAACACGTTAACCAGGGCACTGTTAGGGCATAGCCGGGCAAATGGTAATGCTATTGTCCCTCACCAGTCACAGATGATGGCACAACAGATCCTGGGCTGTCTGATGTAGTTACTCTATGATTCCATGACTTGATAACTGCAGACGTAAGTACACTTTCTCTTTTTAAGGATATAGAATGGAAAGTTTTGAGAAGATAATTTACCAAGGACATACAAGTACTGAAAGCAATACTAGAAAACTGTGAACAGTATGTCTTCCAAGTCAAAGCTCTTGCTGTTACCCATCATGCTGAGGATTAGCTGGGTGCTCAAAGGATGCTGGATATCTAGCTTCTTTGTTTTGATTCACTCATCTCTTAGGGACAGATATGAACTCCTACACAAGATCCCAGCTTGCCAAGACATGAGGAAGATGGATGAAGGAGGCAACACACCACCCTGGTTTCCTCAGGAAGGATGTTCAAATTTAGGCCCATATTTATCACTATCATCTTAAGATAGTTTGAATTATGTGTTCTATAATAAAAATATGTAGGCATTCCTACCGTCATGTAATCGATAAAGACCTATCATTTTAGGTCAAGTTTTTGAGAAACTGGCATTCTGCAAATTTAAATTTTTTTTTTTCCTGTCCTAGATCAATATAGCAAATAATAACATTTAGGGAGTCTAACTGAATGGCAAAAAATTTTGTAAAATTAGTCCTATGTTTTTAATCTAAGTTTATTTTAAATATAGCATTATAGGACAACTTTTATAGCTCTGTCTTGGACACTGGAAATGGTCCATAGATGTCGACACATGAAAGTCTAACAATGCCATTTCTTTCTTCTGTGTCTAAGAAAAATACACAAGTTCCCCAGTTACCTCTAGGGCTTCAGGAAAATGACTAATGATACTGTACAGCAGTCAGATCCTCCAGAGCACCACATTTTCAGACACTGACTAGTCACATTTTTATAAAAAAAAAAATTGTCATTTTTAACAGTTTGGGTACGAAAATCATCTGCCGCCAATTCAGTAGCAGACTGGTTTGTTTTCTCCATGGAGGATGGAACAGAACGGGTGGAGCATTTTCAGCTCCCCCTTCCCCACTTCCAGCATTGGTCCCCAGGACCTGAACATGCCTGAAAACACCAGTCATTATAGCTTTTCCCGCTCAGTCCAGAGGCTCCTCACCCCGCTCCACAGTGGCCACAGACAGGACAAGGCACGGCCAGCCAGACTGGAACAGACCATCCCCAGCACAGTCTGATGGACTCGGGGGCTTTGCTGAAGGTCAGTCCCAGAACTGTCTGTCTCCTCCATCTGGGCTATGCGGTGAGCTGAGAAGGTCAAGGGCACGTCCTGTGGGCAGCACACATGCTGGACTTTGCAGGGCACCTTGCAAGGGGAAACCAGCTATTGTGACACACACTCTGAGCATGTCATACTGAGGGGCAAAGCTGCAGGCATCCAGTTTGATGGCTCCTCCTAGAATGCTGGTTGCTTAGCAACTAGATTCTGTTTCTTTCCTAACTCCAATTCTAGAACTCTGGCTGAGCTAGTCACTTCTGATCTCAGACTTATTCCTACCATGCCTCACCCAGGAGCTCAGAAAGTCCAGGTGCTCCATGTTGTGTAATACACAGAAGTCATTTCAGCTACACAGTGACTATGTACATCTTAGCTTTCCTTTTGGCATCCCACATGTGCTTTTTACATATCAGCATTTTTATAGCAGGTTTAAATA
This sequence comes from Myocastor coypus, assembly GCA_004027025.1. Classification (NCBI taxonomy): domain Eukaryota; kingdom Metazoa; phylum Chordata; class Mammalia; order Rodentia; family Myocastoridae; genus Myocastor; species Myocastor coypus. The sequence continues at coordinate 43,706 of PVJA010003850.1, read as the reverse complement.
TACTACATCCAGAAGAATGCACATTTGTCTTCCATTTTTTCAACACAGGCACAAATACTATGCAAACGTATATGTAAAAAGGGCTGAAATGGCACAACACGACATAAGAGCAATTTTCAGTTAATGATAGGGATAGGGATAGTACTAGTACTATCAATATTACAAATGTGTGGGCCAGCCTGATAGCTCAGTGGACTAAAACACCTGCTTAGACAGAGCACAGCAGCAGGGGCTCAATCCCTGGCATTTCATGCCAGCTCTACCTCTGGAGCACACTGAGGTGGCGATTGAGACTGGACTTGGTGGCACATACCTGTAATCCTAACACTTGGAAGGCTGAAAACAGGAGAATCACTACAAGTGTGATCTGCGTAGGGAGATCCTATACACTCTGTCTGAAAGAAAGAAAGAAAGAAAGAAAGAAAGAAAGAAAGAAAGAAAGAAAGAAAAAGAGAGAGAGGAAGGAAGGAAGGAAGGAAGGAAGGAAGGAAGGAAGAAAGAAAGAAAGAAAGAAAGAAAGAAAGAAAGAAAGAAAGAAAGAAAGAAAGAGTGTATGTACATATACATGCACCAAATTTTAATCCTGGGGCTGCAGATAAAAATGGAACCAAATTATCTTTTTATTTATTTATTTATTTATTTACGCATTTAGTACAGGGTCTACAGGGTCTCACCGCACAGTTCAGACTCTTAGTGATCCTCCTGTTTTCAGCCTCCCAAGCACTGGGATTACAGGCATGCACCACCATGCCCAGTCTCATTCACCATCTCAGTACACCCCAGGGGTGGGTATGGCATGGCATGCCAGTGGTTGAACCCCAGTCACTGCATCTGACTAAGCAGTCGCTTTAGCCCACTGCCCAGCCCAGGACCAAATTACCAGTGAATATAAAGGTTACATTAAAACTGAGCTTTTTGGCACACACCTGTAATCCCAGCACTTGGGAGGCTGAGGCAGGAGGATCAGTGTGAGTTCAACACCAGCCTGGGCTACAAAAGGGAGCTCAAGGCCAGCCTGAACTGCATAGTGAGACCTTGTCTCAAAAAAGACCAAAAAAAAAAAAAAAAAAATAGGATGACAGGAATTTATTCTCAAATTTTGCAATTTTGAATCAAAATAAGTATGGTTAACATTGGCATATTTCTAACTACACACATGTTTTAAAAGAGAAAAAATATATGATGGAAAAATGGTGAGATGGCAGATACTCATAAAAAATTTAAATGCATTTTGGATCAGCAGTTTACTTTCTTAAAAAAATCTATGTGTCTAATTTGGACAAGATATATTAAAGGAATGGTGAATATAGACTTCCAGAAGTGGCTCTCTGTCCTTAAACAGCTCATAATGTATTAAAAGTCAATTTGAGGCTGACAAAAAGGAAACAATTTATTAAAACATTCATTAAACTAAGTTTTAAAGAAAGTTTTCATATGAATTTTAGAATTTCCTGTATTCTTGTGTTCGTTATTTATATGAGTATATAAAGTCATGTTTTCCGGATCACTTTAGTGATGCCTTATGACCACTAACCATGACTTCAGGTTGTACTTCTGTACATATGATTACAATTGCACACTTGTAAGCATCATTTCATTATCATAGCTGGTCAGAAATAAATTTAAGTAGAAATGTTATGGCCATGCCACATGAAAGCCAACTCATATCATAGGAGATTTATCAGTCATTTGAATAAAGTATACCTCTCCGGACTTTCAGATCAGTTTGCAGATTTAGTCCTTCTAGGATTTTTTCCACAGAAACATATAATTGTTTATACAAACAACTGTGAAGACTCCCACAATTTTGCAGAAACCACAAATACTCTCCCCAATTTTTTCGGGGGGTGGGTGCAGGAGGTTTGCAAGAAGCCAATCAAGAGCATCAGCTCCCCTCGCTACTGATTGGCTGCTGCTCAGCAACCCGTCAGCAAGTTTGCCATCCTCTTTGCATCTTGAGGGGTTGCTGTTCTGTGAATAGCTTTCTGAAGTGTTCTTAGCTTAGTTCTCCATAAAGCCCTAAGGTCCCTGAGATGCCACCAAAATGCCCTGCATCTTCTAAAGCTTCACTAATACAGTATTTCATTAAATTATGTTATATAAGTGTGAGATCCACAACATTTTTAGTATTTTCTGACTATATCTAAAATATCAGGTTTTCCAGTTTGTGGGTGCTCAAGGAAAACAATTTCCATGCACTTTGGGAACCAATTATAATAAAAAAATGTTGAAATAATTGAACCATTTTGGAATGTCTTCTATTTTACACCCACACTAAAATGAAAAGTAGCTTTACCTGTGTCCATGTTGTAATTAATTTCAGCAAAAATGTCATAAATTCTGTTACTATTAATGCCACCTCAACTCTATGGAGGAACAGAAATTGTTTGTCTTGTTTACTGTTATATTCCCAGTGCTTAGAATACCATGGGTGTCTACTAAATATTTGTTGGACAGATGAAAAGTGGGTAACAAATAACAGAATATATTTCAGTTGTTTACATTTCTTGCTATATTTATCTTTACAATTAGTCAAATAGAAATTATGCCTGTTGCTATGTACTTAAATAATGTTCTATATCTAAAACAACACTAATGGTAAAATTTTTCCCTTTAAAGGAAGAAATATTTAATATTTAAAGGGTAGTGGAATCCCTCTAAGCAGAACTAATTTCTCCCTTTTCTGTAATGTCACTTTCTTGACTCTTCTCTGGTCTATTTTTGATTCAAAACTCCCACCTTCCCTTTCCCACTCTTAGCCCATTCTTTGTCTGCCAACCCTACCACTTCACGCCGTTCTTACACGCCAAGGGGGAGGGAGAAGGAAAGAGAACTGAGGCTTTCCAGAACTCTCCCTCCTCTTCTCCTCCCAAATTCATATGGAGATAAGAGTTCCATTAGTCACCCAGACTAGGGTTCAGATCCTCATTCTACCATTTACGAAGGAGGTCAGAATAGAGAAGACAGTTGAACAGCTTTGATTACTTGTCTTTTTATCCACACAATGTTGAAGCGCTAGTGGAAGCATCGCACCACACCTCTGGACTAGAGAGACCCTTGCCTTGGTCAACACCTTGAGAAGGCCTCTGCCTAGCCTCCTGGCAGCAAGCTTTCCCCCAGGAAGTAAGGAGTTCATGGCACTGAGGGAGAAATCTCTCCGGGAGTCTTAGCTGCATCCTACCAAGAGCTAAGCTCCAATGCCCCTGCCCAGGGCTCCTGCTTTAAATCCTAGTTGTATCCCTAACACTTTGAGGAGAGTGGCTTATTGCATTGGTTTGTATATTCCTAATTTTGAGGAGTCTTTCTCAGGTACTATGGACAAGCACGCCAATAACTCTAATGAATGGTTCCTGAGCTGTGCAGGATTAAGTTTGGAAGCTCAGGGAAAGGGGAAGAAAGTAAGTTGGATGTCGGCTTTTTTTCTACACAGCACTACTTAGTTGAGGTTAACAATTCTAAAGAGTTTGAGAGTATGTCCAGCACACCTCACTTTGAAGTTGCCCTTCCAGGTTTCATTACTCAAGTAGGAAGATAAAATACATATAGTAACAGCTGGGGATATAACTCAGTGGCACAAGCACCTGCCTGGCGAGTGCAAGGTCCTGAGTTTGATTCCTGGGAAAGAAAGAGAGAGAGAGAGAGAGAGAGAGAGAGAGAGAGAGAGAGAGAGAGAGAAAGAAAGGAAGGAAGGAAGGAAGGAAGGAAGGAAGGAAGGAAGGAAGGAAGGAAGACTGTAAGTGTATTAGCTTGATTTGAAATTTTTCAGGATTTAGTATAGGGCTTTTGCTGATACTTTTGCTTGGCGCACTGCAATTGTTACAAGCACATCTTCAGACATGGTAACTATATACAGTCCATGCTATAATAATTACATTTTCACATCCAAATATATGGTAAATTTGTAAGCACTCATTGGAACACATGAACGAGAACATTCTCCTAGGTATAGTTGAACAATACAAAGGAAACTACATAGTCTCCAGGTCCTTGTGAACTGACTGGGTACTTCATACCATTTTCTTAGGCGATTGCACTTAAGAAATCAAACAGAATTTCCGATGTGTTTAAAATCTTATGAAACTAATTTTTTGCAATGTTTATATAAAATTATCAATTGAATTATAGTGACGGGTTTTATAGGTCATGCACACAGTGCCATGCTTTCCATGCCTGAATACATTTCCTCATTTTCTTTTTTTTTTTTTTTTTCGTCTTTTTGAGACAGGGTTTCGCTATGCAGTTCAGGCTGGTCCTGAGCTCACTTTTGTTGCCCAGGCTGGTCTCGAACTTGCACCAATCCTCCTGCCTCAGCCTCCCGAGTGCTGGGATTACAGGCGTGAGCCACCACACCCGGCTCATTTCCTCATTTTCTCAAAGGTCTTCGAACAGGCCTCCGGGGAGCTCCTTGCCCTCTGTGTGCCACCCTGCACCATTTTTCTCTGAATTCCTGACACAGCAAAGGTCACGGGCAGCACGTCAGCTCTGAATTTCTACCTAAATGTTTCCTACTCGGTCAGTTTTACAGAGGCCCAATTTTTCCTTTTCTCGTTAGTACACGTCCGCTGTACACAATGAAGGAACTAATCATGGGGCAACTGCACCTGCACGCGCACGCCTCGGCTCTTCCCCCTCGCCCCTCCTCTCCCTCCGGCCTTTCTCCCCCTTCCCGCTTACAGCACCTTCATCTCCACCGGTTTCTTCATTTTTCCCTTTAATTCCCCTTTCCTCCCTCCTCAATCTTCTCCTCTTGTCTCTTGCTTCGCTTCCCACGTGAGCAAGTTTCTCCTCCTTCCTAATATCTCTGCCCTATTTTGCGCACAGAGGTAAACGTAACCCTTCTTCATGGCCAGCGGGAGTGTAAACTGGCAAAATCACTAGGGAAAGTAAATGGGAGATTCCTCATCAACACACAGCAGCACATGCATAGCCCTGTCTTAGCGGTACAATTTATAACAACGAAATCTTGGGAAATAAGACCCATAGATGCTCATCAGAGATGAATGTACAAAAATGTGGTATGCATCTGAAACAGAATACTACTCTGTCGTAAAGAAAGAAAAACATGAGACGCTTTTAGGAAAATAGATGCACCGCCATAATTCTAAGTGAAGTAAATCAAACGCACATGTTTAAACAAACATTCTTGCTCTTGCATCAGAAAATCCTTATTTTGCACTGAATGTAAATAATTTTCTTTGAATTACTCCTTCTTTTCACATTCCCCTAGCTCCCTCTTCCCAGACTTCCTCACAATACACTCACACTCCCCAAATTGACCAATAGCTCTTCTGTTTCTGTATAAGTCTCTGTTTAACTCCAAGTCATAGAACCTAACTTAATATACAAACATCCAGCGGTTGATCAAAATTGAAAAAAGACAATTAATCCCCCTCAAAATGCTTTCTTTTTCTTTAAAAAATGCATTCTATTATTTTTGCCACTATCTGAAGCAATTCTGGTAGTCTTATTTAGTAAGTGTATTTATGAGGTCTAATTGAAATGGGAACACTGCCTCAGGCTTCCGCTGAATGGGAAGGCAGCTGACAGAGACCTCATGGTGCACCCTGCTCCACCTTATTCACCAGACAGGGCACCACAGGACTTCTGGCACTTCCCAGAAGCCTCCATGACCACGGAAGGGAAACATTTTGCACAGATTCAGGATACGGAGGCAGACATGACAGTGCCTATGAGGACGCACAAGCCAGGGCCTCCAGACCTGCTTCAGAAAGAGAAGAGACAGACAGACTAAGTATGTTTAGAGCAATGAGAAATATTTTGAAAGGGATCAATAGTCTTTAAATGTAATGATGTTCCAATTTAATAGTTCACTGGACTTTGATCACTTCTCATAGAATATGGAGTGGTTTCTAAAGAATGGGTTTCAGAAAGCAATATGCAAAAGCTTCATTTTTATGCTTTGGTGAGGAGAGACAGAATTATTTTAATAACTACGAGGCTCTGAGGCTATAAAGTAAGGAGGTCTATGAAGAAAGAAGCAGCAATTTTGAGAGGAGAGGCCTTGGAGAGGGGAAGGGTTGTCATGCTCCGCACAGCACAGGCCAGGAAAGGATGACTGTTTGCTGTGTGCCTCCTGGAATGAAAGAGAAATCTCAGTGCTCAGGGCACGGGGGTGGGGGGGGGTGAGACCAGGAGGACACAAACAATTCACAGACTAGCCGTGCACAACTTACTTCAGGGCCTTTCTGCACGGCACAGTGGCTGAGACCCTGTGCCCGTTCTGAACATCATGCCTTATCTGTGGTAGCTTAGATATGCCACTGCCCTCACCAGGTAAAGGGCTCCAGACAGCATTACCATCTTGACTTTTCATTCCTTAGCAGACTAACACCCGGGGGAAAGTAGTATGTTCCTGAGAAAAACTGGGAAACACCAGGGGTTCCTCAGCCTGGGTATGGGTCCATGTTGTGCTGGGAACCAGAAAGCAGAACAAGAGACAGCAGTGGGCAAGCTGGAGAAGCCGGTCTGCACCTGCAGCTTATCTCCAACCCTCAGTTACCACCTGAGCTCTGCCTCCCCTCAGATCAATGCAACGTTAGATTCTTGAATACAAGTGTGAATCCTACTAGGTGAACTGCGCATGTGAGGCACCTAGGTTACGCACTTCTTAAAAGAACCTTATCCTGAAAACTACACACTGGCTGTTATGGCTTATATCCAGATGTCCCCGGCTTCTGGAGATCACAGGTGGGGCTTCTGGGAGTTACTGGATCCTGTGTGACACTAGATCAGCCCACTCATCATTTTAGGGTTATTCTGTGTGTAAATGAGGCATTTACTGAAGAGGGAAAACCAATAGGCTTATACCCTGGATGGAATGAAAAGAGAAAGAAGAATGCTAGTTTTCTGCCTGTTGTACCATGAAATGTTTCTCCACTGCCATGCCCCTCTGTCCTGCCACCCTGCCAGGCAACAATGGACTAAATCCTCTAAATATTGTGAGCTAGAATAACTCTTTTGTTATGTCTAATTGTCCCCACAAAGCCTCATGAAATCATGGGGTACTGACTTCTAGAGGTTGAGATTTGACTTATGATCCACTGGGATTATATGTTTTAGTAATGATGGGATCATGAGTCTGAGTACTTCTGGGATTATGGGTATGACCTAAGGCGGATAGGCTGAGGCAGAGAGCTTCAGTGTAATATAAACAGAAACAGAGAGACAGATGCTAGTTGTTGCTGTGTGCTCCCTGGTTTTTCTGTTGCCTCTGTCGCCATTATTGCTGTTCCACCACCAGGAACTACTGTTCTCTGCATTGTGCCTCTCTGCCTTGAATCCAGCCAAGTATGGACTGAAACCTGTAACTGTGAGCTAAATAAACCCTCTCTTTCCTTCATTTTCAGTGTCGGGTAATGGTCCCAGCAAGAAAAAAAGAGTAAGGCAGAATTTGGTACCGAGAGTGGCGTTGTTGCTGTAGCTATACCTGACAGTGTGAATTACAAGCTTTTGGAAATGGCTTATGGGAAGTGATAAGAAAGATTCAGAGATGTCACCCACAAGCGAAGCACTGCAAAAGCTTTGGCTATTCTGTAGGGGAGATTCTGGTCAGAACTCAGACCAGAGGACTGACAGAAGGCCTGCCTATAAAGACCAGGTTGAGGAGGTTTCATTTTGTCTGTCTCTCAACTCATAAATTGAATCACATTACACACTGTCTTCTCTTTTTCAGCCGCAGTTTTATTCGCATTCACCCATGTTATGTTTGTTTTCCCCTGTTGTTTAGCATCCTAATGTGTAATACATACTAATGTATGTAGAGGTATTTGGGTTGATTTTAGCTTTTGCAATTATAAGCTGTGATGGTACAGTCTGTCAATTTAGTTGTCATTAAGTTATTTAGTAGAGAGTACAGAACCCTCAAACAGTGATAGCAAAGCCTTTATGCCTTTCAATAACAGAATCAGCCGAGGCAGCCCACGGGCCACAGACTGCCATCACTCCCCTAGACGCAGGACGGGCCCTTGCTTCTCTCCCACTCTTCCAAGATGTTTCCTTGGGAAATAAACTTTATGGTCTTCTCTTTAATTGTGAGTCTATCCTAGTACTTTGGAAACCTTGTCATTTCCTCTAATAGTTCTTTAATCTCACATCCTTTTAAACTGAGTAGACCTGCAGCCACCAGCAAGAAAGCTCAGTGGTCTAAAGTGCCTGTTTAGGCAAGCTTGGGCAACCACAGGGACCACAGTTCGATCTCCAGCACCACATGCTGCACCAGCCCCACCTCCAGGGCAGGCTGAGCGAGCCATAACATAAATAAATAAATAAATATAAATAAATAAACTGAGTGGTCCTCTACTCATAATGTTCATCATCACATCTACTTATCAATTCCTGGAGGATAAAGAATTAAATTCTGCTGTGATCCCATTAAAAAGAACTAAGTAGGAGCTACTACTAAATTTTAAGGAAAAATTGTGCATCTCAGTCACAGTGTTTCCCAATATTGAGGCTTTGGGTGCCAGGAGTCTAAGATTTTATCACTATTCTAATGATAATTCTATAATTCTACAGAATTTGTGAAAATTCAAACTTACTAGATATTTGCCTATGTGAATAAAACTTGGTAAAATGGTCCAGAGATAATGTAGAATGCATAATTTCTGCCCTATATGACTGTAGAAAAATTTCATTAGCATCTATGGAAAATACCGAAGTCTATCACCAAATTAATCTTGCTTACCTCCCCTTAGGGCAATAAACAATAGTAGAAAAGTTTTAGGACAGTTCTTTATAATTATATATTCACTAATTAGCATAAAGTTCAGTGCAAAGAATAATTTCAAGCTAGAAATGTAAACTTTAGTTTGTAAAGATATAACAATACAAGTAAGCATTACGTATAATTAAAATGTCCTTTTTCTACCCAATTTTCATATGATTAATTTTATTAAATTAGCTAAGTTTGTAGAAGTATGGCACAAAATTGAGAGGGGAGTAGTAGATAAATCTCTAATTAGCTGAGCTATCCACAAATTTATTAAGCAAAAATAGCCTCCTCTCTTAAACAGTAAATACATGTTTTTCTGGTTTCTCTTCTCAGGCAAGTATTAAATTTATCCGATCCTCAAAACCATAAAAAAAAAAAAAAGAAACGTGCTTCTCTTTTGAGTTTCCACGTTTTCAATTTCCCTCCCTCTGCTACTTCCTAAGAGAGTATTCATGCATCATGCTTTGTCTTCATAAAAATTTACTTCACAGTAAACTAGCTCCTACCACAACCCTTCTGTTGAAAATGCTCTTGGGCAATAGAAATCTACCGGATTCCACATGGGGACACAGTCCTCCGCTGCAACCCCCTTTGTCTTTTCAGAGTGCTTGCCATTGGTTCTGATTTCCTGGAGTCTCTCACCTTGGCTTCTGTGCCCAAGCATACCAGGTCCCCACCTGCTTCTGAGCTGCCTAGACTGTTCTTGGTGCTTGCCTTTTCTCCTAAAAATGCTCCATCTGCCCTCTAAAGCCTGTTTCAACATCATTCCCTCCACAGGTCCTTCTCTACTAATACTTAGGTCAAATTTAGTCATTTGCACCTCTGCGTCCCTGTAGCACTCTGTCTACATGTCTGTTGTCACTATTGTGAACTACATATTAATTATTCACAGGCCTGCCTATCTACCAAGCTGTACAACTGCTTTGGAGCAGACACTGAATTTGATTCCTGTTTGTGTCCCTATCACTCATGCCAGAAATACATACATACTCTGTGAATGAGAAGTAAAGAAACTTGAAAAGGAGGTGTGAAAACAGGCTCAAACCCTGGCACACAAATCACTCAGGAGCCGACTAGTGGGAAAGGGAATGAAATAAAGAAAACTACTGTTACCAGGAGCCACGCAAACATCCAGCCCTATGAAGAAAAGAAAAAGGGGTGGAAGATCGTTCTGCAAAGGCTTGCCTCCGTCTCATGTCATGTTTCAGCACTCCTTGATAAAATTACCATAGATCGAAGGAAAATTGGCTGGAGGCGCTGTCTGAGCCGCTGTGGTTGACCCAAAGAAAATCTAATTGTGCAGCAAATGCTACATCTGAGTCACTACCACAATTATTTCAATACTGTTGCCTCCCAGCAAGTTCGTATGACTAAATTAAAACATAAAAGACTAAAAATGTTGCTAAGCTCCCTTGTATCTAGCAATTACTGGGGTCCAAACACTGTGGAACCACATGGGTAACATCCAAAAATACACTGGCATTTCTTTCTCTCAACTCCCTTTCTCTTGGCCTCCCCCAGCACCCTCTCACACCAATACTGTTGAGTTAAGAGAAATGAAAACACCAATATTGTTGAGTTAAATAACCCACAATGTTCTGTAAATATCAATTTCAAATAAAGCTACCTCACCCTCTATTCTAATTCCAGGGACCATCTTCGTCATGCACAGGTACATTTAAACAAAGAACTGGCTCTCTGTACTACAAGGCAAAGCCACATGGTAGCTGTTTCCATTTCCTTTAAGCACCACCTTGGGAAAATATACACTGGACCAAATTTTTCCAGTGCTTAAACTGCTCTCTGGGAAGGCAAAGCCCCTTCTGGAAGCGACAATAACTAAGGGAGACCACTGAGGGACCATTTGGTAAACCATAGCCTCAGCGCTCTCAATAGCACCCTGATGGCCTGCAAGACTTAATGCAGCATTTAGTGGTGCACAACATAACACCAGGGGAATTCTTTCTAGGCTGAGAAGATGTGCCTAAGACCATCGAGAACATTTCCTCTGAACTTGCGCTTTGAGCAACGAGTGGTGATGAGGAATGCTCTCAGCTCACTTCTAAACCTAACAAATTAGTGTCATACTTTGGATCAGAAACAATACTGAGTGTTATAGAATATTTTTCTTTCTCAAAAGCAACATATTTCAGGGGCCCGGCAGGATGGCTCAGTGGTCTAAAGTGCCTGCTTAGGAAGGCTCAGGTGGCTTCAGGGAGCGCTGTTCGATCCCCGGTACCACATGCTGTGCCAGCCCTGCCCTCAGGGCAGGCTGAGTCGACCATAAAAATAAATAAATAAACAAACAAACAAAAGTTCTGAAACAAGAAAAATAAAAAATAAAATTGAAAAAAAATCCTTTAAAAAAAAAAGCAACATATTTCAAAGGTTTCTCCCTCAAATTGTTCTATTTACTGAAAACATAGATATAAATTTTAAACATCTAGAATTGTCACACTAAAGCCATAGAGTAAAAGCATGATATTTTTATCAATATGATATTAATTCAACTCACAAATACTCTGTACTTAATTATATACTAAACCCAATGACAAGCACTGGGAAGATAAGGGTGTCTGAAAAATTCTCTGTCTTTAGATAATTTTATTCTGGTCAGAGAATAAAAAATACAATTGGAAAATACATACTTCTAGAAGGGAAGTATTTCCACATACTTTAACAATTTGAAAAATCTCCACTAGATAACTATTTTTATCATAAAGCTCAGTAATTAAAATGTAAATAGATCAATCATAATACAGCACCGATATCAACAATGTTAAGCTTGGTGGTTATTTTTGTAACAGTAAATTTTATTATGAGCATGAGGACCTGGACTACTGAAGATAAAACTGAGTAGATTTCGTTCCTCAATCCGTTTTTGTACTTTTAAAAATAATCTAAGACAACTCAAATGAAAAAATATATTTTTAAGAATGCTTCTCCTTGCATTATTTACCTCACTTTATATTTATAGAGGTATTTTAAGGTTTTAAATATTTTATTTTTAATTCTTGCAATTTAAATGTTATCCCCAGGATTCATTTGTAGTATGCTGTACACAAGTTACTGACAATTATTAGAAAACTTTGTTTGGATTCCCACTCCATGAGATTCATGCTTTTTTTCAATTATTTCTCTTTTCTCGGTTTTCCTCCTTCAAGTACTTATTAAAGCCCCTGAGTGAAATGAGTAATTAAATCAAAAATAGGCTAAAATGTCTTTAATATAAAATGAAAAGACGGGGCCGGGGAGATAGCTCCGTGGCACAAGTGCCTACCTGGCAAGTGCAAGTTCATGAGTTTGAACCCCAGTCCCCCACCCCCCCCCAAAAAAAAAAAAAGAAAAGAAAAGAAAAGACAGTTTTAAAACACTTAAATACAAATTTAAAGTACCAGCGTGACCTCCACACCATTCCCTCAGCTGAACAGGAAGGTGAGGCCTCCACTGCACCAAGAAGGGTAGTTTCCTAGCATAAACGCTGTGGACAATTACAACTTTAACTGAGTGGCTGGCACAGGAGGCCAAGGCAGTCCTCTAGCAAGTCCCAGGCTGGGAAAAACATGACAAGAAGCATGGAGAAACTCAGACCCAGGTCTCTGCCACATCTGACAGTCCATACAATGAAAGATGTGACAACCACATCACCCACACACTTTACTACGGAGATAACTTTGGCTTCAACCCTTGCTTGCGCACTCAGTACCTAATCACAGACTTCTACACTCTGCCTCTTTTGGATATTTATCAAAACATGAGTATCTTCTAAGAGTCAAACTTCAGTCAAAGAGCCTTCATTACAAAATGCACTATTCTATTAACCAGAATCCAGTTTTTAAAATTAATTTTTCCTTTCAGAATCAAGACATTAACTGTTACAAGTTTAAATATAGAGTTGGACGTGGTGGCACACACCTGTCATCCTGGCACTTGGAAGCTGAGGCAGGTGGATCCTTGTGAGTCTTAGACCAGCCTGGGCTACAAAGGGAGCTCAACAAGGCCGGCCAGAACGCATGGCCAGACCCTGACTTGAAAAGACAATTAAGGGCCGGCCAGGTATCTCAGTGGACTAAAGCACCTGCTTAGTCAGACACAGGGACCCAGGTTTGATCCCCAGCATACCATGCTGGACCCACCCCAGGGGTGCACTGAGAGGGCAACTGAGACTGGGAGTGAAGGCACACACTTGTAATCCCAATGCTTAGGAGGCCGAAAACAACAGGATCATTATGAATCTGATCTGTGTCGTGAGACCCTGAATACCATATACTAAACACATTTTAAGGCAATTAATTAATTAATATAAATAAATGTAAATACAATCTTTTAGGCTATAAATTATAAGAAAACCATGAATCTTGCAGTTTAAAATGTTGATATTGGGGTCCTTGAATTTATATGGTACACTTATAAGTTCGTTCTTGTTTCATTTTGCAAATAAAGTTACTGAGGTTCAAGGAAATAAATGTCAGAGGTAGAATACAAATATTTTATGTATTTTGATTAAAATTATATAGCTGTTTGTATTGCTGTATACTGTTTTTTGAATAAATGTTTCCTTAGTTTCAAAATTAACATTCAAAGGAAGGTTGAATTGATAGCAGTAAGGGCAAACAGAAGTTTTAGAAAATATTTTAGGAGAAAAACAAGTAGCTGATAACTATGTTTGTTTGTTGCTTCAACCTTAATATCTTTAATACTGTAAATGTAAGCAACAGCTATGAGCAAGTTTTAAGGCAGTCTGGTTCACAAACATCTCCTAGGCTTTCTTGGAAGGCAGTTTTGTACAATCCTTGAATGGAAATCTGGACCCAGGCCTTCTTTCTCCAGCACCCGGTGGGGATGACTCAGTAGCAACACGCTTGCTTGCAGTTACTACGACTTCCCAGATGGCAAATCCATGGCTACAGTTGGAACAAGCAAAACTAAAAGCTCTGGCTCCTGTTTACTCTCAACAAAGGCTTCTTTTAACAGCATTTACAACACTTTCCAAAGTAAATGCTTGTGGCTTTTCTCAATGGTTAAAATGGCAACCATTTTTTTTTTTTTTGCCTCAGTGCATCATGGGATAGCATTTACTGAAATAAGAGCTGAAATAAAAGTCTGTAATGAAAGCTTATGTTCCTAAAAATTACAATAAGAATAATAGTAACCCTTACATCTGAAAGGTGCAGTGCTACTCTAATTACTTTCAGATACAGGATCTGATCTTTACAACTCTTCTCCCATAATGCTGTGAAGTTTTGTCCTTTTAGCTTTTCATCTTTACAATCTCCCTGAAAAAAACTGTCTGCATCCACGATTCCAACCACAGATGTATAACAATGATTCCCAGACCTGACTTCCCACTTTGTGTTCTCCTAGGAGACACAGATAAGTACATGCAACTGTTTACAGAGTAACTCCTGGGATTGTCGGTGGAGGAGCTGCTCAGCATATGCAAGTTGCTACATTCCTCTGACCTCTCGTTGAGCGTCTCTAGAATAATAGCTCTCAACATCACAACTGATTCAATTGTCCAAGGCTAAATATAAGGCTTAGGTTCTGCCTCTCCTGTGATCTCACATGCCATTAGCAAATGTATCCCTCAAACGGCTCTGCCACCTTCTATATCCAAGCTGTTTTCCTAGTTCATGTCCCCATTCTTTCCTGAAGGATTACAAATGCTCCCTCTTTTCATTACTTCTTGTCCCACCCATGCCTAAGCCATCCTTCAACTCTCCTGCCAGAAGACTGCTCCTCAGAACACTAATCAGGTAAGGATGTTCCACTACTTAAAAACTCAGACAAGGGGCTAAAAGGAGGATAAGTCTGACAGCAGGGTAAGGTCTAAACTTCTTCATAGAGCTCAGGGAAACTTTTACAATGATAGTCCAAAGAAATCTCCTTAGGCCCAACGTTATAGCTCAGTAGACTAAGTGCTTGCTTAGGTAAATGTAGGGACCAGGGTTGGATCCCTGGCACTGCATGCCATGCCAGCCCTGCTCCTGGGCACACTAAGCTGGCAAAGGAGTCCAGGCATGGTGATGCACCCCTGTAATCTCAGCACTAGTGAGGCAGAAATCAGGAGGATTGCTAAAGTCTGAGCTGTGTAGTAAGACGTTGCACGCTCACACACACACACACACGCGTGCACGCACACACACACATACACACAAACCCTTAAATAAAATAAGAAAACACAAAGAAATCTCCTTGATCTCATATTCCTCATGCTTTGAACACAATAAGTACAAGATACACAGTAATATCTGGGTTCATGAACATTTCTGTTCACAAACAATTCAGGTCTCAAATGAAAGCTTTCAACAAAATTTTCCTTCTGTTCACAAATTCTACATTGAGTGAATTACACAACCACAGCCATCTTCCCCACACAACACAAACATGGCCATCTTCCCCCAAATCATTAAACAAATTAAATTTGCAAACCAAGATACAATTATCTGCTACTCGCAAAACAAGATCATCATCTTTCACCCCTTTTACGTTTTATGCTTTAAGAGAAATTTCTGATCTTCTCCTTATCTTTGAAAGTTTCATTTAACATTCTTCAACAGCCCAGGCATTATTAGGCCCAGGATTCCCAAGAAGGATGATGATGCGTAGCCCGTTATAACTGGAACTATGCAGGCTCAGGAAACATTTTCATCCCACTAGCTCTGACAGTTGGTAATGTACAAGAACGCCACTGAATCAAAGTAACACATGTGTCTGTGAGACAGGGGACATCTTTACAGATAAATGTTAAGGTTGCCCCATACAGGCAGACCTGGGACCATTACTAAATTCCATCCAAGACTTTCAACAACAACAACATTAAAATAACTTTATAGTTTCTTATCCGTCTCATATAATTTTAGTAAGAATCAAATTTTAAAATTGTTTAAAAGTAAAATAAGCCATAATACATAGATATTTAAATTTTTGGTATATAAAAACACACACCTAATACATATTAAAGGCAAGCTACTGCTCCCTTTGGAAAAAAAAATTTGCAAAACATGATAAATTAATTCATTAATATTTTTACCATGTACAATTCCTCCACAATAAATGAGGAAAAAAACTGTTGTCTTCAATAATATGACATGAAAGATAATGCTGAAATAAACACGTGCAAATGAATAAGCTGGGTAATTGTCAACACTATTGAGGAATACAAGGAATAAAGCAACCCTGGGATAAGCTTTCTAACACAACTGACTGATATCACCAAAACTATGCAAAATACACAGACTTAAAAAAAAAAAAAAAAAAAAAGATTCTTTAAATCTGGCACTACATATACCCCTGAGGAGCCTGTAAACCTACAAAACCTTTCCAGCAGAACTGCTAGACAGTATGTAGGCAGAGCTTACAATGTTACCCTATTTCCACTCGTACATAATGGCGCACCCCATTCTATCTGTACGCTGCCTACTGTGGAATGCAGTACTTCCTTGGCTTTAGTGTTACCTCTTAGGCTTCACTTCAGTTGGAATTGCAAGGCTCTGTTTATCTAATTGCACCATCAAACGCACTGTGAGCAAAGCACTATTCCAGAAACTCTCTAATATGTCTTGGTACCATGAAATAGTCAATAACTTTTCATAACTAACTAGGTTAAGTACCAACTTCCCACCTTTATATTCATGGTCTGGCTCCGACATACTTTTCTGATCTTGTTTTCTAACGAGATTCCATCGCACCATTTCCCAAGTGTTCCTCCTACTTTCCTGCAGTCACACACTACTGCCCACTGTTGCTTTTGCTCGAAAGGCATTTACTGTGGCCTCCAACCAGAGAGGCACTGCTACTTGTCCTGCAAATCCAACTGCTCACACTATTCCCTTCACTTGGTTTTACCTCATTTATAATATGATGACAATAAACCAAAGTTAAATACTCATTGCGAAGCCTTAACAAAGCAATGTTTAATGCTGAAAAGAAACAAAATACACATTTCATTTAAATACAACAGCAAATAAAATTTATTTTACCTTTATGAAATAAACAGCACAGAACTAATGAAGCTTTTCCCCATTTGCCTTTGAAGTCCTTTCTAGTGTGAAGACCCGCATTTTCATGGCAGAAATAAGGAAGGGACAATTTTACATTCTGAGTATGCAGCGTTTGCTGAGCTCTGAAATTTGTAACTCACTGTGCTCAACTGGGCTGATGGGAATTATTCCTTACTTAGGAAATAGATCTGAGAGTTTGTTTCTAGTTGCTACTTTGGTCTTTCCTCCAGTATCAAATATTATTCAAAATTTATTTTGTCCAAATGAAACCCCAATGTTTTTCTATTTAAAGATAGCCCCAGGGCTGGGAAAATACCTCAGTGGTATAAGCGCAAGGTCCTGAGTTCAATCTCTGGCACCACCAAAAGAAAGGAAGGAAGACAGGAAGGAAGGAAGGAAGGAAGGAAGGAAGGAAGGAAGGAAGGAAGGAAGGAAAGAAGGAAGGAAGGAAGGAAGGAAGGAAGGAAGGAAGGAAGGAAGGAAGGAAGAAAGAAAGAAAGAAAGAAAGAAAGAAAGAAAGAAAGAAAGAAAGAAAGAAAGAAAGAAAGAAAGGAAGGAAGGACAGCCCATAGTAGAATCTGTTATTTAACACAATATTACCCTGAGATCTTTTAATATGAAATACAAAAAGATTGACAACACAAAAAGATTTCTTTTTTACATCAAAAATCTTATCATACAATAAAAATTACACAAATGTATAGCTGATTATAATATTTTAATATTTTAATAGCTAATCATTTAAGATACAACTCCCAGTTACTAACCAGTTCAAGAAATGGAGCTAAGCCAGCCACCACAGAACTTTCAATGTCCCTCAAACCAGACACCCCTCATTTCCTTCATAATATTCCCTCCTTATTTTCCCAAAGATCCTTTTCTTGTATTGCTGTTAAACTGTCTGGATACTACAGCTCAGTCTTTTTTTTTTTTTTTAAACATCTCTTCTTGACTTGTTTCTGTATCATTTCTTTCTTTTCCTTATGACTGACCTGTTAGAAAGCATACCACATTCAGCCAACAGACTTGTCTGCACTTTGAATCTTGCTTATTGCATGCATGTGGTAAGTTTGACTGTTCCTAAAATCAGTTTTGAATATGTATAGTACCAAAGATTCTAAGAATCATAGTAAATCAAGGCAATGATACAACCTAATTCACTAAAAGATTAAAAATGCCTGTGCAAATTTCAGATGTAAGGTCTACCTAATTTACCCAACTTGACACAAATGAAGGTGCAAATGGAGTGACCCAGAGTATAGAAAGCAATTGATTGGTCAAATGGCATTTAAAATGGTTGCCTGAGGAAAATCTTATAAAATATTTTGTTTTCTTAATAGCAAAATCAAATTTCTTTCTTTTCATTTTTACCTGAAACTAAACAAGATTTCTTCTTTTATCCTTGGGAAATCAACCCTAACATTCACCACAGCCATGTGGTGTCATAGGAAGACCTGCCTGGGACAGGGTGAACTGTCAGCACTTGGACAGGGTTTCGGAATCCCTGCAGCACAGACAATGCCCACTATAATCTTGGGGTGGCAGTAACTGGTGTGCTCCACGTCAGAGGAAGAGAGAGCATGGATGTATTGTCAGATATAAATATATCCTTTGAGACAGGATACATAATAATTTGCAGAAAATACCCTGACAGTTTATAAAATGTGTTTGTCTCCTGTCATTTAACTCCTAAGAATATACTGCAGACAAAAACTGGTATGAGTCCTACCATTGTAGGTTTGCAGTCTGGAGGAAAAGGACAATAGCAACCAAAAACCCAAAGAAATACATGTTAAATGTAAGAAGGGGAAAAGATACACTTGAGGATATATGTAGGACAGTTTGGCTAACTGTACTGTCAATTTCTGCTTCTCTCTCTCTCTCTCTATTTGGTCTTGTACAGGGTCTCACTACACAGGCCAGATTCGCAGTGATCCTCCTCCTATTTTCAGCCTCCCCAGCGCCGGGATTACACCACACCTGGGGCTGGCACGGCATGCAGTAGCAGTCCCTGTGCTTGCCTAAGCAGGTGCTTAGTCTGCTGAGTTATCTCGCCATCTCCATGCTGGTCTTTTGAAAGGAGCAGTTAATGCTTCAGTTTTGCTTTTCTTACTCTGATTTTCTTTCCTCTTTTGAATTTCTTTCTCTTATTTTTTAGACAAATCTTACACATTTATATCTGGCAATGTGAACAACTAATCTGAAGACAGCACCGGGTAATACAGCACCCATTGTTGAATTCCTATTACTTTGTTCAGAGAAACCTTGTATTGTTTCTAACAGTTTTTTTCCTTTATATCTCTATTTCATATTCTTTAAAAATAAAATTTAAAAATGCATCTACATGTTTATGTTTACATTTCAGTAAGATATGATAAGTGCTAAAAGATGGGCTTTGGATAATAGTGAGAGATTACACAGGAAACAGATCTGCAACCCAGAGACAGAGAAGGCTGCTATGAGACTTGCATGATGGGAATGACTTTTCTAAGTGAAAGGCTAGTGGAAATATTCTGGAATATGAGTACTGCAAAGGTGACATGTGGGTGAAGTCTGATCTTCTAATGAACTGCACTAAAGACAGTATAGTCCAAAGTAGAGAAAAAGGACTGGTTTTTTTTTTTTTAATATTATTTAAATAGAGGAAAAACTTTTAAAAGTATGTAACATGGTCAAATGCATACCTGAAAAGTTGTCCTTTGGCTAAAATCCTTAATACAGGCTGTAGTTGGTCAATGATAGATGCATAAGCCTCAACAATGTATTATAGCAGTCCCATGCACAAGTAAGAGGATTTGCATGGTAAGAACAATGACCCAGAAGAGACAAAATCAAGATATTCTGAAGACCAGCTGGGGGCAAAGGATAGGATTTTCTGTAATATGAAACAGTGTCAGAAGGATTTGACTGCTTGGTGGAGCCTCCAACTTTATAAACACTGCCCAGTGTAGTCACTGAGGTGAAGCTGAAAGAGCTGGGTGAGAGTCTCACCTGGAGTAGAGGGCCGGAGCCCTGACCCAGGAACTTGGCCTGACTCCAGGGGCCCTGTGCCAGCTCACCATGTGCCACAGTAGCTTTATCCTCTAGGTAGTCATGTGCTGTTACAGAACAAGCAGGAGCCTGTCACTCCATCCAGACCTTGTTTTGAGACACACTGACACTGCCTTGGGAAGTCACTTCATGCCTTTTAGCTTTAGTTACTTAACCCTGGAAAGGGGATTGAAAAACTAAAACTGAATATTCCCACCCCTGTGGCTAAAGCATAACTGAAGTCAATAAGCGCCAGCTGGTTAGATTAATGACCAATCTCCATTATGTGAGTTTAAAAATCTTTCTACGTTCATGTCTGTCAGTATGATGCTTCTACAAAACAAGCCTCTTAGTTCTACAGCCTGGAAGATAAGGGAGAAAACAGAGGCAGTGAAAACAAAGTAGAGCCGGGCCACGGACAGACTCATGCGTTTGGTGCTGTCATATCACTTCCCATCCTGATATCAGGGCACAGAGAGAAGGGTACTGATGTGCACCACGGAAAGCTGAGTGTTTATTGCCTTCATCTTTAGACAGTGGCCAGTGTTTAATGCTAAAATGACAGCATCAGTAGATAAAGAAATCATAACCAATTTTCTGGGGAGATGGAGCCATTTCTAAGTCTCACTTTGAGAAAATCAAAAGACCAAAAGAAGTGTCTTATAGTATTGCTATGCATTTGCACACCCCAGCACAAACTTCAAAAATATGCTTTTAAAGCCCGACGGAAAGGCAAAGCTCAGTTTCTTTTCATGGGAGATGAACTGCTGACTGAATATGTGGCATTTAAGGCATACACCATGGAAACGAGATTGCATGAATCACAGCTTCTCCAGGCCTACTCAATCTGCTGCTGACGGACAGGGACAACCTCATTTGTACAGGGAGGGTCTCTTTGATGAGGTAATTCAACATATGACTAAACAGGGTATTTAGATAAGTGCTAAGAAATGGCATTTGTGACACATGACAGAATTTTCCAAGTATACATGACTTATTTTTATGTATATAGAGATAAAAATATATGTGCATACATAGAGGGGATATATATAGATGGGGGTTCTAATTTTTATGAAATTGAATGGCAAGAATAGAAGAACATGAATTAGAAAATAAAGGGGAGTTTCTGGGAATATTAGAAAACAGATGAATTCCAGGACATATTTATTTTTGGCTTACCCTGTACCCCACTGTTGAGCCCACAAACAAGTATTTTGAGTTAAGGAATTTTACATGTGAGATAGTCAACATAAAACAGTTGCATTTGGAACTAAAATAGAACCTTGTGGAGAGACACAGCAGGAGGTGGTCAACGTGGGGGAGGGAGAATTCACTAAGGAGGCTGCACTAGGACGTAAGTTTGAAGGGCAGAGACTTCTTCACAGTGGGGGCCACATCAAAATGGGGTGAAGAAGAAGTTCTCAATGCCAAGAAATGCTTGTGCCCATGTGGCTAAGTAGTTGGTATTTTCCTAAAGTAGTCTGAGAATTTAAGTTCTCCACTGAGATGATCATGATTTTAGAAGTCACGTGACTTCATAAAAACAAAAATAGTATACATTAGTTTTCTGGGCATGTCACTTAAACTCTCTTGATCTTAGGTGAGAGACGGAATTTGGCGTCTCTAAATTCCCTTTTAAAACTAACATTCAAAGATTGCATTAAAATTTCAGAACTACAGGGTGAAGAGTCATATCCATCCTACCAGTCCTCTTCAAAGGAGAAAGAGAGCTCAACACATGGATTACAGAAGTCCAGAACACCTAAGCCAAGGGCCTGTCTGTCTACAGGAAGAATGAATGGCCCTTTGCCTCGAGATCGACACTGTTCACGAGAAACTTAGAACCACAAATGGTATCAAGGGATGTGATTTTCATAGTTCTAGCAGATACACTGGACACATGAAAAAGAAGCAGATAATTAATTTTAATTATGTTTATTGGTATAATTTAGATATAGATACATATAATGATCCCCTTCATCTAGAGAATTTGTATCTGTACCTGATATATCTTGATTCCTTTCTTTCCCATTCCCCTCTTCTTACAATCCCTTTCCCTTTCCTTACAAAGCTTCATTTCTGTTCTTTTTTCTTCTCATTTTTTTTCTCTTTTCCCTTCCTGCCTTCCCTCCTCCACCTAGCTAGTTTCCCTTTCTTTTTGATCAATTTCTTTTATTTCTCAATGTCTATTATATATTTTGGCTCTTATTTGTAACTTAACACAAGGTATCTAAAATACTGTCGTTTCAAAATATAATCAAGATAAAAATCAATAAGGTATTTTACCATTTTTATTCTAGATAGTCAAAATTCAATGAGCATATTGTATTTAATGGCAAACCGCCCAAGCTAGCCACATTTGAAATATTGATTGAAATTTCAAGTACTCATTGACCACACTTGGCCAATGACTACTGTATTAGACATCAAAATCAAAGAGTATATCTCCCGAAACACCTCGCTATCCAACGCCTAGAGACATCCACAGTCCTTCCCCATACGGAAATGGAGGACTGAAGCTCATTGTGCAACACTGGAATTGATACAGATTGGTAAGGATTTTACTCCTAGGGAGTCTTCCTGGAATTACTATCATCGTCCTTTTATGAATCTCAGGAGAAGGAAGAGTGGACACTGGCTTTTATATTACATTGGGGAAAAGGGAGCACATTGCTGAGGAATGAATCTACCATTCACTTTTTCACTTATGCATAACACAGTTATGAAGAGTTTGGAACTGTTAGATCGTACAAGCCTTACCACAAAAATCGATGCCTAGGATTTCGACACTAGCACACTTTCACAAAAGAGAAACCTAAGACTAACGCAGGCCAAATACCAAACTCAGTCTGGCCAAAGAAACCTGAACTTAGTTCTGGGAGACTGAAATTAAAGAATTTCTAGTTCAACTCTTGTTTGATTAAATGAAATTTTAGAACAACTATAGTCCAACAAGCGCAGAGACCAAGGATCACTCTCCCAGCTTTTGCAACTCTGCATCTAGGCACCTTGTCACCCGTCAAGCTGAAGACCTGAATCTTCTCTAAATATAGGCCTGCACTTTCTCTCCAAGTACCCACCTTCAGCGATGAATGGTTCTACTGTTGCTTCATAAAACTGCTGATTCTAAACTCATTTCAATATCTCTCCCTGTTCTTTTAAGTGTGGTGGTTCTGTTCCCTCTCCTCCTCTTCCTCCTCCTCTTCCTCCTCCTCCCCCTCTTCCTCCTCCTCCTAATGTATTTAGCACATGGTTGACAAGGTCTCACTATGTACACTAGACTCATAGTGATCCTCCTGTTTTCAGCCTTCCAAGCACTGGCAGTACAGGCATGTACCACCACGCCCAGTCACAGCCACTGTCTCAGTGTGCCCCACTGCACACTGCACCCCAGGGATCAAACCTGGGTCCCAGCTCTGCCTAAGTAGGCACTTTACTCTGCTGAGCTATCTGGCTGGCCCACTCTTTCTTCTTTACTAGGGTTGTGCATGCAGTCTCAGAAAGGAATTGGTGGCTCTGGAAGGTAGGAAGGAGTTAAGTTTTACCCTGTCTTGCTATGAGACTTTGGCTCTACTGATACAGTTTCCAGATTCCAGTTTTAGAATCTATTAAACGGGAACAGTAGTGTGTACCTAGCATGGTTGTTATAAGAACTAATATTAATACAAATTAAGAAATGCATAGCATATATTAAGCAATTACTGGTAACCCTTCCCTCCAATTTCCTCTGGCCATCTCTGGCCCCGTTACACATTACTGCTGTTGGCTCCTATCCACTGGCTGGCTTGTTCTTGAGGCATAGTATCTGTCTATTTGAATAGGCTCAGTAAGTATTACATGTGGAGATGGGACCCCAGGGCTTCTTTCCTCTCAGCCTGCTCAGTGCAAGGACAGTGAACCACAGAGGCATTTCCCATTTTCCCCCCTCTGGAAGATATATTACGCCTTAACTCAGGACTATGTCAGAAATGATCTCCCAGGATGCTCCTGGGGACGACCTGGCACTGGCTACCCTTCCTATCTCGCCAAGGCCCTAGATCCAGCCTCCAGCCATTTCTGTCTGGGGCTCAGCGGACGGTGTCGCGCCAGGGTGTTCAGCTTTGTTTAGCCCTGAAGGAGGGGATAAGGAGGTCATAATGAAGGAAGAAGTGAGAATCACCTGGCCTGCACAAATCAATGCTATTGACTGCTGGGCTGAAGGAAAATGAAAACAGCCATGCTGACTGTGGTGGCCGGAAAGGAAATGAGAGCACTGGCATGGGGTGCGGGTCCCCACAGGGGAACGGCATGGGGGCCTTGCCGCAGATCAACACCATCCTAGCCAGGGCCTGTCCGCTCCGCCTCTGCAGCTGCCCTCCTCGCCAAAATTTTCTCCTGACTTTTGCATAGCAATTGAGAAAACACTTTGTCCTGTGAGGAATATTATTTTTTCACTCATACTATTGACAGCTCAATCTTTCTTTGAGATATTTTGATTTTTCTTATCTGTTTTATACATTTAAAAATGTTCTACTGAACCAGAGAGTTGCTTTTCTAGATATGTGGCTACAAAACTTTCCTTAGAAGAAAATGATATTTATTTCAAATTAAATTATTCAATACTTCATTACCCACTACAAGCAGACACGGATAGGATTTCTAGTTGACAATGTCCTTGGCTGTTTGTTTGTTTTGTTTTGTTGTCCATGTGAGACAAGGTCTCCCTATGCAGTTCAGGCTGGCCTTGAGAACTGTCGCTGTTCTAGAAGACGGTGTTTAGCACACAGGCATGCAGTTCATTTTTAAATGAACAGAAGAAGATAAAGAATTCACATGACAGTAAACAAATGACGTGGACATCTCCAACACAAGAGATGCATAACTGTTACAGTACACACATAAATTAATAAAGGGAGAAAATTTTAATAGTCAAGATCTCTGTGAAAAGGGAGTTATTGTGCACAGGAAAAGAAAGAAAGCAAAATACTTTTCTACATTCAAGACCAGGAAATGTAACTACAAAAATATTTTCTGTTTTCTAAATTTACAAAGTAGTTTCATACACACATGAAGTAGTAAGTTCAAAACGCTGTTTTACACAACTTGTAAAAGTTCAGTTCATAGCTTCACTATTCTGCATATAAATCTAGCAAGAATTTTAATAACCACCATTGAGGAAGTTCTTAAAAACAAGTTTCCATTAAACTTCTTATATTTATTTATAAGTTTTTTATATTACATTTCCTTGTTTTAAGTATTTCATCTGAATAACAAACCTTTCCAAATACTTTAAAAAGAGCCCCCCAAGTAGCTCAGTGCATTAAAGCACCTGCAAGCAAGCGCAGGGGCCAGGGGTTCAATTTCTGGGGCCTGCAGTGCTGGCCCCGCCCTGGGGTGCTCTGAGACAGCAACTGAGACAGTGTGATGGCTGGTGGCCCCGTGCCTGTGATGCCAGCTCTTGGGAAGCTGTAAACAGGTGGATCACTGCGAGTCTGATTTAGTAGTGAGATCCTGAACACTCTCTAGAGCCTTCCCTTAAAATTACAAAAAACATAAAATAAAATAAAGAAAACAAATACTTAAAAATGGCTTATTATCCTAATATATGAAACTTAAAAATATAAAGACTGTTAAACTTTCTTATATGGCCCAATGCAACTGCAAATGCTAATTCTTTTTAATTTCAATTTAAAATGATAAATCTGAATCAACTGCTTGACATTCTAAAACAAATCACTTAACTTGTCTACTCTGGAAATTAACTTTTAAAACACAAATATATGCATTATTAAATGTTTAAAATTATTACCTAATAAGGAAATACTAATAGAAGTTTTAATCATCATCTTTAAATAATTTAAATCATTTCAGGTTTAAGAAACTCTATCTGCCAAGGAAATAACTGGGCTAATTTTGTGACTGATTTCCCAAGTAGTTTAAGGAGTTTTATATTTAATTGCCTGGGGCCATTAGTACAGGTCTTGGCTGGAAGGACTGTAACTGGAGATTTGTGAAAGTGGTTGCTCTCATCCCTTCAACATTTGAAGACTAAATGTTGCCTTACAATTGTCGCCTCAAATTTTTATAAAGGAGTTGGTTGGATCCTTGCTGTGTGCCCAGAACAATTTCCAATGATACAAACAAACTCACCATGCCCTTCGAGGTGAAAGCCAAACATCACAGCTTCCATAGACATCTTACTGGTTTTCTTTAAATATTTAACATCTTCCAAATAAAGCTTCAAGCTTTGAGGTCTGCAGGGTGTAATGGTAACAAGACTCTTGTGTGCCTGTGTGTGTGTGTATGTGTGTGTGTTCAATCAAAATATATTTATAACTTGCATTTTTATTCATAATGTCACAGAAAATATTCTCATGTTGTTAATATTTATTTATTTATATGGTTCTTTTTTTAAGTGGATGCATAAGAGTAAAGGGTTCTCTTTTTCTTTTCCAAAGGTAAACTCAGGTCTACAGTGACTGGACGGAAGCATCTTCACCAGCAATGAAGCATTTTGGAGGCAGTGGGACACCCAGTCACCTCTGGAGAAGAGAAGCTAAGGGAGGGTTTTTAACTGAACTTAAAAAAAATTGTGGTGCCATCATGGGAAGTTATATTTGGAGAGGAAAGAGAGAAGAGGGACACCAGGAGGAGTGTTCCTATGGGGATACAGAGAAAAGGAGGAATGTCCAATGAGGAAAGGAAAGGTGCAAAGAGAGGAGAGCAAAGAATCATCAAAGATAGTTGGGATCTGTAGGCTGACTGGATTTCTGAGGTGTCCAGAGATGTAAAAATGATCTCAACATTTCACTGTCAATGCCTAGGAAAACAGTGATATTGAAAAAGTTACCTGGCTGCCTTCTATTGAAGAAAGAGCCTTTAAGTTCCTAACACAAAATATACTGTTTGGCTCGGATGAGTAAACTGGCAGGGTGAGGAGCCAGCGAGAGACACAGACTTGCACTAAGCATTATTTTCCCCTTTTAAGTACACAATAGCTGTGGTCTTTTCAAAACTCAACTCACCATGTGTTCTTTTCTCATTTTGAAGTTATTCCAAGGCTGCACCTGAAGGCTTCCTCTCCTCTGCTGGTCTGAGTAATGGTCTGAGAAATTGTGAAAAGTCCCTGTATACCTGTGTTTACTTTTTGTAAAGAAAAAGAAAATCCTTCCCTATCATGCATCCATTTACAAGGATGCATACAAATAAATATTAATAACATGAGAATATGTCCATGACATATTCTGAACAACAACACAAGTTACAAGTATATTTTGATTCAAAATGCACACACACACACACACACACACACACACACACACACACACACCAAAATGAAAAGAATGTTGCTATGAGAAGATGATGAAGAAATATAAATTGCTGTCTTTTGTACTTTATTTTTTATGGTGCACATATGTTATTTTATAATCTAAAAATAACTGAACTACCAAAGATATTGACCCACTTAGAGCTGATTGTTTTACTTTGATTTTCCTAATGACTCTGAGGGAATACAGTTTAAAAATTGAACACTGAATGTATCACAATTCAAAGGGCTCAGTAAGTAACTCCCAGGTCCTGTGGTGCTGAGGAAGTCCACCTCCCTCCTGCATTCCATGTTCTTCCTACGTTCCGTTACCAGAGTTTCCACTTGCAGCCTAAGTGCACCCTTAAGAAATAGATAAATCTAACTAGACAATTTTATGGTAAGTAAATTCACACTCTCTGTTAAGAATATCTAAATCTAGGTGCACCTGTAAATACAAAGAAATAAAAGGCTAGTAATTTCTCCTTCTGTTATGTGGCTCTCTTTCATTTTTAAGACATACCCTTCTCTTCTTCCATAGGCTGCCTATTGGAAGGCACCAAGACTAAGCAGAAAAACAAGTTTGTGTTAATGTTGAGAAGTTTTTAGGGCTACATCCTCCCAAGGGTGAGTATCTTTCAGTATTATTGCTTATTTTCCCCTCTCAAATTCTCAAGAGATAGATTCTCCAAGCCATCATGCAATGTTAATTTACCTGGGGGAGTTATGTTATCTTATTTACTGTACCAGCAACAAGTGTAGGCTTTAGAAAGTAGGTCTCTGTCAAAGAGAATTCGTGCTGTAATTGGTTGTGAAATCTGTACCACATAAGCACCAATGCCTTGCTTCCAAGCCCAGAGGAGGCTATAGCTTATGAGACCCAAGCAATGCTATCAGGCTCTGGCTAATGGCAGAACAAATATATTCAGATGCTATAATTAATAAGCCAGAGGACAGACTAATAAGTCTCAAAACAAAGTGATATAATGTGTCCTCTGGAGAAGCGGGTCAAAGACCAACACACTCCACAGCACAGCACTGGTCAAGATTCAGAGAGGAGCCCTGTGGCTTAGCGGCCTGTCCTGTTGGTTCCTGTGCCTGGCCTGGCATTTATCCTCGTCCTACCACTTTCTGGTTGTTCAGCCTGGACAATGTACTAAACTTCTGTGGCTCAGGCCCTCCCCATGCAGGATGGGTTTAATAATGAAATTTTCTTAGGGTGATTGTGAGAAAGAAATAAGTGATGCACACAGCGTCTGATACATCATGTGTGTGCAACAGACGCTAGCACCTCAGTATGCGCCTCAGTATGCTGAGGTGTGCAGAGAAGCAGACCCCAAACTTTGAGGGTCAAGGCAGGAATGCTTAGCGCTGACCATGAGCTCCCAAATGACCATGCTAGTCAGTAATTTAATCAGGCTCCAGGGCCAGCTCCCTGTGTGTGGCCCAGGGCTCTCCCTCCTTAGTGTAGGCTGACTCTTGTAATTCATCATCTTTCATTTGCATAATCCTAATTGAAGTTGTAGGCTTTTGAAGACAGAAAATGTGTCACACTGTTTTGCCACTTGCAAGCTGCAACCCATTCTGCTCTCCTCACATTCATTTAAAAAAGAAATGAAGGGATCTGTTTTAAAGGGATCAATCTAAATTATGTTTCCTCAAATATTTATTGATTATAATATTTCAGTCTATCCTGACTAACATTTTATTTTTATTTTTTAGAGAATTTTTTATTTTGTTATTTTTTTTTCTCGTTTCAGAACTTTCGTTTGTTTATTTATTTATTTGTATGGCCAGCTCAGCCTGACCTGAGGGCAGGGCTGGTGCAGTATGTGCTGCCGGGGATAGAACCACGGTCCCTACAGCCGCCTAAGCTTTTCTAAGCAGGCACTTTAGACCACTGAGCCATCCTGCCAGGCCCCCTGACTAACATTTTAAACAAAGAAAGTTTTAAAGTTAGAAAAAGAATAGATATCTATGAATTATATATATATATATATATATATATATATATATATATATATATATATATATATATAGGGTTGTTTGTTTTTTTCTTTCTTCAGGTTTTTTTGGTACTGGGGATCGAACTCAGGACCTTGCACTTGCCAAGCAGGCGCTTACGCTGCTCAGCTATCTCCTCAACTGCCACAAAAAGAATAGTTAACATCAAAATGCACCGCTCTTGCAAGGGTACCACTTTTCGCAAGTGACATGAAGCTGAGCTCTGTTCCTTGTGATACAGTACAATCCCACATTTGGGACACCTTTGCAGCTCTCCTCTCCTCTGTTAGACAGGCATCTCCTAACAAATGCAGCAATACCTCAGTCCATACGTGCTTCTGTCTGAAAACAATTTAGTTCTCAAACCGAAGCTTCTACGTAATTTCGCTTCCATTCACAAGCTCCACATTGAAAGACAAAGATGATCCCTACCCACCGACCCGATGAACTCAAATGCAGCCAGCCTCCCCAAATTGTAAACAAGTTCGTGAACTACCGCGGCTCCTCACCAAATTTGTCAAGTCACTGCTTTAGTCCTGAACATAATCCATAAACTGCTATTCCCAAACTTGTCTTATGAAGAGTTACTGAGCATCATTTCCAGATGCTCAGCCCAGGATGGCAGACATTTACAGCTTTCAGTGAAACAGAGGCATCAACTGTCCTTAGAGAGGAAATGCCCTGAATCACGTAGCCACTCTCCCTGTTGCTCCCCTATGCTCACATGCTAGCACCCCAGCCCACAGAGGTGCTCCATGCGACCTGCGCAGCAGCTTGAGTGGCTGCTATCCATTGACTATTACTCCCAGCCGTGGCCGATTTATCAGGCTGCCTGTGAAGGCAATGGAGATGCACCTATACGCAAGGCATAGTTCCAGCCCTGCAAAGTTTACAGTAAGCTCATAGAAGACCTGCGCCTCAGAAGAGCTGAGGCAAAAAAAGGCCTTAGATCTGCAAATAAGATTCAGGTCTTAAGTTCACTGCCTTTCAAAAATATTCAGGATTCAAAAACAATATACAACTGCCACAGTGACGAATGTTCCCTCTTGAATGATGCTGATCAGCTACAGAACAGTTGAGAAGTCAATAGCAGGACAGGGAAAGACAAAAAGAGGATGAATACCACAAAGGGTAACTATGTATGTAGTTGTACAACTTGCCCCTGGTCCTGCAGGACCCCAGATGTCAACATTTGGCCTCCAGCTTACTGTGGGAACTTCTTCCTCCCCCCTCTCCCTCCCCTCCTTCTCCCCCTCCCCCTCCCCCTCCTCCTCTTCCCCCTCTGCCTCCTCCTCCTGCTCTTCCTCCTCCTCCTCCTTCTTCTCCCCCAGTCCATAGCATTTACTTTTTATTGAATTTGTTAATGTTACAGAGTCCCTCACTGCCAAACCAAGCCTGAAAATCCAGCTAAGGAAATGGTACAGTGGACTGCCTCATCCACCCATCATACAGTATTACAACTTGACTCATGTACATTTTTACCATTTCACTATCTTTTAAAAAATTATAACAACAGCTAGAATTTAAGTCTGCTGCAGGTCTTATTCCCAGTACAATGCACCATTAAGTATAACTTCATATTCATATCACTTCACTTTTCAGTAACATGACCCCCAACAAAATTTTGAAGAAAAATGCATCCCTTCAGAAAAATGTGTGGCTCTAGATCCAAGAGAATCCTTTTTTCTGGCTCCCAAATGAGGTCTTTAGCTTTACAATAGTCGCTTACTATTCCGGTAATCATCCAGAGCCCTGGGCCAGGTCAGTCACTCACTCTGTACACCAGCAGGCAGGCACCACGTCTGCCAGCTTAGATGTCAACGCTACTGCACACCAGGGGATGGTAGGTCTCCTTCAGAGGGCTCTTGCCCTCTGAAAGTTGATTTTGCACAGAACAGCCTTAGTGAGCTAGTTTCAACACTACTCGACCGATGTGATTTTTCTGCTCAAGACCTCTAGCTGTCTCGTTTGCTGTGAAGATTTGAATAGGATAGGATTCCCTCTGTTGATTCTTAGATCTATTTCTTGTGCAGCTGGGGTTCTGCCCAGCAAATTGTTGCTTTTGCCTAGGACTTCAAGAGTTTTAACTATTTTGTCTTCCAGAAGATTGCTTTACCACTATTGAAATCAGTATGTAAAATGCTCAAAAACCTAAAACTAGAAATAACCAGCTTTTCCCTTCTAGGGATCTTTTCAAGAATTAAGGATATCACATTACAGTGACTCAGTCTTACTCATCTTCAGAGAAGTGCAACTCATAACTGCTAAATCTTGGAAATGGGTTACATGTACATCTACACTTAATAGATAAACAGATAATGAAAATATGCTTATATATAGGGGAGTACTACTCTGCCTTAAAGAAAGAAAAAACTGAGTCATTTGTAGGTAAATGGATGTACACGGAGACCATCATAGTCAGTGACATAAGTCATACTGCTGAAATATCTGTTTCGGGCACCTTCTGGAATTTGTAATTGATTATTGTGGGCCTGGGTGCTGCACCTCCCCCGGGGCAGGAGATTTCCATTTCAATGTAAGGGAGGAAGAGAAGTTAGCTGCTTGAACTGCTGCTACCTCTGCCTTCTGTCTTGCTCTTTGCCCGCAGCCACAAAACGTTGTTTTCTGCCATGTGCCTCTCTGCCTTGGAACCAGCCAACGGAGTATGCACGGAAACCTTCAGTAACTGTGAGCCAAGTAAACCTTTCCTTTCTTCATTTTGAGTGTCAGGTATCTGTCCCAGCAATGAAAGAAGAGTAACTAAGACAATGTCTTAGTTACTGAAGGTTTCAGTCCATATTCGGCCAGCTCCAAGGCTGAGTGGCACATGGCAGACAGCAGCAGTTCATGGCGGTAGAACAGCAACAATGGCGATAGAGGCAATGGAATAACCAGGGGAGCAGAGAGCACCAACGTGCATCTCTCTCTCTGTCTCTCTATCTCTCTTATTTTACATTTGGGCTCTGTGCCTCAGACTATCTGCCTTAGGCTACCCCCATAATTCCAAAAGTACTTAGACTCACAATCCCATCAGTACTAAAACACATAATCCCAGGGATCATGAATCAAGTCTCAAACTCTAGAAGGCCCCACCCCATGATTGCATGAGGCTTTGCAGGGACAACTAGGCATAAACCATAACAGACAATATCACATGGCTTCTCTTACATGTGAAACCAAAAATATAAAGAAGAGCAAAATAAAAGATAAATAAGTGGGAGATCTTTTACAAATGGGAAGGGGAATAAAAGGAGAGAAGGAGAGAAAGAGGATCAAAGAAAATAACTGAAAAAAATGCCAATTGAGCTTGTGTGTATGAGGAGGATTCAGAGGAGCAAGGGAGGAGGAAGAGTGGAAAGTCAGAAAAGAATGAAACCGTCTTACGTGCCTGCGTCAACCCCCTCCATGAATGCAGTCACTGTGCCCTGAATTTAAAAGGCCCTCTGCTTCCTCCCTTCTCATGTATCAAAACGCACAAGACTTTGACATCCCTCTGGAAGTTCTCTTCCTAGCTTCACAATCCTTCTTTAACATGCAAAATACATTCCCAGCCCTGGGTCTTTGTCTTTGTGTTTTCCTACCTTTTCATGCCTGGCTATTCTTTGTGTATCCATTAGCCTTAGACTCAAAATCATCTTAGTGGGACCTTGATCAACCACTTTACCTAAAGCTCCCCTATCAGACACTTCATTTTTTTTTTTTTTTTTTTTTTTCAGTACCAGGGATTGAACTCTGGACCCTATGCTTCCCAGGCAAGTGTTTGTTCTACTGAGCACTCTCCCTGACCCCTTTTGTTCTCTTCTTCTTAGCACTTATGCTTATACACTATGTATTTTCTTCCACTCCTATGTTTCTCTAGAACATAAATTCTATAAAGGCAGAGCCCATTGTCTATTTTATTCCATTCTTTATTTATAATATAAAATTAAATATGGGAGCCTTAACAGATACTTATTATTTGGTGGAGAATGGATGGGAAATATAAAAGAATATTTCAGACTGGATTCAGGCCATTATTTATTATAAAGAAATCTAAGGAAAGAACAGAAAGATATATACAATCATGTTCTTTATTTGATTCCTTACCTTATTAAAAAGATGTGAAGTATCTGGGAAACAGTAATTGTTACAATTCACATGCCTATAGATTATCTTCTTAGGAAGGTAATAAAGGGTTTAGAGTGGAACAGACCTGATTAAAAGCTGGCATTATTGTTACTTAACATAAAGCAAATCATTTTTATTCCAAAAGTTTCAGTTTTCTCATCCATAAAATAATAATGATGATAATGTTTACATCTTATTGCCCAAGAAAGTATTTTGAGAGAATATGTAAAAATATTAGGTCTAGTCTATGGCTCCTATGAAGAACATGCCAAATTTTATTAGTACCGTTACTGTTCAGTA
Source organism: Myocastor coypus (assembly GCA_004027025.1). Taxonomy (NCBI): domain Eukaryota; kingdom Metazoa; phylum Chordata; class Mammalia; order Rodentia; family Myocastoridae; genus Myocastor; species Myocastor coypus. Next base: position 10,246 of record PVJA010003850.1, on the reverse strand, counting down.
TACTGTTCTGTTTATTTTTAAAATTTGTTTTAAAGAGAATAGAAAAATAATAGATAAGACATTAGAAATGATACACAATTAAAGGAAAAACAAGTTAACAGGCTTCCAGCAGTGGTTGTTATGTTGCACATTGCTATCTTCAGTGTAGTTGCTCAGAGGACCAGAGATAAGCATGGCAAATTGCTCAGAGTAAAACTTTCAAGCATTAATTACTACCTTCAGAAAGCCAATAAAAATTAATAATACAATCATCTTTCTAATTTTAAAGTTCTCAGTTTTTTTTCTATTAATTTACTCATAGTCAAATTTTGAATTAACTCATTAGAAATCATAAATCCAATTCATTGAGTAGACAGATAACAAAAAATTTCATCTACTGAGTAATCACTTGTAGTCCATAATTTCGTGATCCAGTGAGTGATTAATTTCTTAATGGCATTCTGAAAGAGGTAATATTCACCTGAAGTTCTGACAGGAATCACCTCTGATTCTTCATGAGCCACTGGCATTACACACAAACCGTCCACACATTCTGACTCACAACCCTACAACCCTACCTACAATAAATGAGATACTTATTTAAGCACCAATATGTGCTATGGATCATAGCTCATAGAAATGTGGAGGTTTGGGAGCATAAGGAGATAGAGTTTCTGAAAGTTTTTTCTTTTGAACTGTCCATCAATAATTTTTTGAGTTTCTAAATATAAATAAGTTATTTAAAAAAATGAAGAACATCATATATAGTCCTCGCTTTTAAAATGCTTGAAATCTAGTTGGGGTGGGAGAAATAACTAAATGTAACCAAATTATATAAGGCTATATAAGATGTGCTGGAATAATGAAATGATGGAAAATGACACTCATTAAGTCAAAAGAGGGGAGGAATAGTATGACTGGCTTCTCCTCCTTGGAAAATGCACCACTTGTACTATGGCTTAGAAGAAGAATAAAGGGTAGGCAAGCATAGCGAGGGTGGGGTGTCTGCAAAAGAGAAACTCTACTGACTAAATCTGGTGGAAATGAGCATGCCAAGTAGATAAATTCTAGCATTTAGACATTCAGTAAGTTGTTTTAGTATGAATTATTGATTACCTCCAACCTAGTTTTAGAACCCAGCTGTACAGATCCAAAAGAACCTTTGACAAGCCGGGCGTGGTGGCTCATGCCTGTAATCCCAGCACTCGGGAGGCTGAGGCAGGAGGATTGGTGCGAGTTCGAGACCAGCCTGGGCTAAAAAAGTGAGTGCAGGACCAGCCTCAACTGCATAGCGAGACCCTGTCTCAAAAAGACAAAAAAAAAAAAAAAAAAAAAAAAAAAAAAGAACCTTTGACAGAAAGCAAGTGGTTTATAACAACCTACCCCAGTGGCCAATCCCAAGTCCATATAACTTCAAAGTCTATGATCTTTTTTTCTTTTTCTCAAAGTAATTAAAAAAAGTGTTAAGATAAGTAAGCAATTTGGAAAGAACCCGATTGAAGAAAAAATAAGATATCTCTGACGCAGTTAATCCATTCATTTAGCAAGTTCTGCATTTACTGAATACCTACTTTGTATGTGGCATTGTTCTTAATGCTGATGACATGAAGTTGAAAAAAAAAAAGAGACCTCAAATTCCTGTCCCAACAGCACTTATATGTTAGCATATGTTAGTGCATGTGCCGGTGTGGCTAGGCCAGTGATCGGAGTGGCACATGTCTCATCATAGTTTGCATTCACAGTAAATACAGGTATCTTTTTAAAATTGGGTTCAATTTGTACAATTTTCTAATGAAAGCAACTCCAAAGCCTTACTGTTATTGGATATCCTTCAGTGAATTGATTCAACTCCTAACTTGCTCTAAGAAACACTTCGCACAATCATTTTACATCATTATAATAGCTAAGAGTTCCTACTACCTGTTTTACAATGAAGGAAACTGAATTTTATAGAAGGTAGCAGATACTCTCTAACTATGTAATACATGAAGCAGATGGACTCAGGTGTAGGGTTTTCTAAATGCCAGGAACACACAGTTTAAAACCATTGTTATACTTTTTCTAATGTTATTGTAGTTACTCCCAAGGAATTTTAAAATTAAAAAGCAGAATCCGTAAATCTAGGCAGGTGGTCTTACTGGAAAGAGTAGAAAGTCAAGGTTCAGAAGAGCCAAATCCTATCCCAAATCTGCTTCTGACACAGATGAACAGAGAAACTGGCCACTGCCCCCTCTGGCTTAGTTTTCTTTTTCTTTTCTTTTTTTTTTGTCTTTTTGAGATAGGGTCTTGCTATGCAGTTGAGGCTGGTCCTGAGCTCACTTTTGTAGCCCAGGCTGGTCTCGAACTTGCACCAATCCTCCTGCCTCAGCCTCCCGAGTGCTGGGATTATAGGTATGCGCCACCACGCCCGGCTTCTGGCTTAGTTTTCTTATATGTGATATTAGTCTAGAGCTTGCGGTCACATTTCATAGGTTGTGGACCTGTGAGGATACACGTAAGTACACTGTAGTGCAGGGAAAGGAGGCACACAGTGAGGTGAGGGATGCAAAATACTTCAGAAAATTATCATCAATATCATTATTTTAAATAGAGTTGTACGCAGAGACAAATGAGATGGACTTCCCATGTGTTCTCATGAAAGAGGCGTTCTTCACTCAAGAGAGGCAATCTCAGATCAACATGGAGCTGCACATCTACCTACCGGTCATACTGCTTCTTTTTGTGTAAATCAAATCAAATTAAATTGTTCTAATCATATCCTATAAAATGTTAGAACAAATCCAAGCTAGTGAGCTATGGATCTTCATTGCTCAATGTGAAGGTAACGAGGAAACACAGCAAATAATTAATACTCTATAAGTTCTCAATTCTCTTTCTTCTGTGGAGAGCCCTTGTTCGAGGCCATAGGTAACAATGTCACACAATTTTCAAAGACTTCAGTGTCATGATTACTCAGTTGGTTCTATCTTCTCAGCCTTGCCCATCTCTACACTCAAGCCATTACAAACTATTTGCAGTCCCTCCAAGTTTTTGTCATTTCCTCTACCCAGCTTGCCTTCCTCACTCCAGGACGCGTGGTGAAACTCCATAAGTTGTCAGTGCCCCCACTAAGGGTGACCTCAGTGAAACCGTTCTTGATTAGCAGTAAATCTAGACTGTTTGGATGCTACAATAATATACTGCATAGAAGTCTATTGCAGGTCTTATAGTAATTGCAAGCCCTGTTTATATGTCTGTTTATTCCTGTTCATTAACTGAAATCTTCCTAGAGCAATGACTATGTTCTATTAATCTCAGAATTCAAGACTAGCACTACTACATAAATTTAGCATAACACATAAATTATACTTGTCATCCAAAAGACTTCAAGAGATAATTGAGTAAGTGGTGACCCAGGAGTCACACACACATACCTGTGTGTGTGTGTGTGTGTGTGTGTGTGTGTGTGGTCCAGATTTAATGTCTTGATTGATTGCTACATGAAGAATTACAATAGCATAAATCATACCATTCTCAAAAAATCCTTTTGATCATAGTACTTTATAAAGGCTCAATTGACAAACATACTAGGAAAAAACATACTGTGACATTAATAGTTCATTCTGTACAGAGAAAAAATGGGCAAGAGATGTTTTTATAGTTTGAATTTTAGCCACCTTAAAGATTTGGGTCACCATAGCAGTAATCACATCAAATCATGCAAACATCAGAAACCAGACACCAGAAGACAAACTTTATTAGAACCAGATAAGTAGCTCTGAGAAGAGTGGAAATAAAACACTTCAAAATATAAAAATAATACAAGTTCTAAAATATTAGGTGGCAATGTATGACACCAATCTGGTAAAACATTAGACTGCTTCAAACTGCAAACTCATTTGCAAACCTTGCTATCTCAAAAGGAAAAGATAACCACCCAATACAATTATAAGTAAAACAGAAAAGTACAAGAATGATTATTGCAATGTTCTAAACATTTAAAACTGGAATGGACTGACTCACATTCAAGTAAGATTCTATATATGATACATGGCAGTACATACGCGCTTGCATCTTGCAGTCAATGTCTCAGAAGTATTTATATCTCAGGGCAGATTAGTCAGGAGCTGAGAATTCATTAATAAATCATCTGAACTTATATAAGGCTTTGCTAAAGTCTTTCCATTCATTTACTTATGAATAAGTGAGAAAAATGGAGAGCTAAGACTATGAAGACAACTGTTAGTAGTTAGGAGTAGAAAGAGATTTTCCAACGCCCATAGCAAAAGAACTAGAGACTGGGTTTTCCTGCACTTCTCAAATACAACAATAAAATACCAAGACAATTGCTAATTCTATGTCTAAATTGTTTATGCTTCTTCTTCTGAAGAAAGCATTCATCTTCTTTCAACAAATGAGGAGAGAAAACATGAACAATTCACTCATCTTTCTAAACAATGAATAATATGCACATGATTCAGAAGGGGAGCTAGTGATTGTGAAATTCAAGCTAATCTGAGGCACACTGTCCATGCTTTTAAATTTTTTTCTATGTTATTAACTCCATCATATCTATGGAAGAAAAAGGTCTACCCAAGTTAATTTTTCAGGTAGTAAAATGCAAATTTTATAGAACTCCACAACATGATCCACAGCCAGCTTCCTGGCTATACTTGTAAAAGAATCGGTCACCGAAATGTAAATACTACCTGTTTGAAATTCAAATGGTAAACAAAAAAGCTACAGGAGCACAAGCAGCAGGGAGTTCTTCAGCAAAACTTGTAAACACACAAAAAATAAAACTTGAGTACCCAAACACATTAAACACCCCCCCAAGAAAACAAAAGGCGAAGCACTCTGCATTGATCTTTACTTTTAAGATCCCTGTTGTAGGTATTAAGTCTTAAGTGCCTCTCGGTATTTTTTTTTCTAAAATGCTATCGCATTCCTTTTTCGACTTCCTTGAATAGGAAATACAAGCTCAAAATGTTAACTGAGGAAGCAATTCACTCAAATTATGCAACTGGAATCCCACAGCTGGTCTATCTGGCTCGGTGCTGAATGAACGGAGTCAGAAATCCTTTCCGATAAAAACGCCCTAGCTCATGACAAGGGGTAAATCTCCCAAACTTAGACTCAACTTGAGAAGCTCATTAGCTACACAGCAAGCAAATGTCAGTAGAGTGACAACCCGGGGCAGCGGCGCCCCCGCAGCCCTAGCAGCCAGCCCACCCAGAACTGATGATTTGTATGATTAACATTGCCAATTCCCAATATTAATCACTTGTTTATAAGCACAGAATGGCAGGTATCCCGCAGATCACATTCTAATGTCCTTACAGTCCCTGGATTTAAAGCCCCAGCTCTTAAACAATTAAGCTGCATGAACACAGGCAGCTTAGAGCACTTTTTGAAAGAAAGACTGCATCCTAATTCAAAGCGTGCCCCGTAGCTTTTTGTTGTTGTTTTTGAACACCCTCTGATTTCTCGGCTCTGGCCTAGCTAAACAATTTTCCGCTTTTCCTGCCCCCCACCCCCCAAGAGTGAGCGTGAACCTGAATTGCAAACAGTTAATGCTGAAGGTCACTTCCCAGCAGCGTTCCAACGCGCTCCCCCAGCCAGCCTGCAGGGCAGCAATAAAACAAAGCCTTTGCAACCACCTGTAATAATCTGCCTGCCCAGCCAGCAACCCGAAAAGTCCTGAAGCTGCACTAGGTAGACATTTTCTGCAGCTGGCTAACATGTAGATCGTGCCCAGTTGCCGCCTCGCTTCCTCTTACCTTCACGTTAGTCCGGAGTGCACAGTAACATGCAAAGAACATTGCAGTAAATAAGGAGCATAGGGACCGGTGCTCAGCTTCTCAGCACAGCGCAATCCCCACACACACGATCCTGGGCATGTGCTTCTAAGGAGCATCCGTTCCCTCTGTCAGTTTGAAAATGCATTGATCTCTGTTTTCTCTGACTACAAAACGACATGTCTTGAAGGCACTGAGTGAGAGCTCAAAATCTCTTCATTGGCTATATATAGCCTTGCGCCCAGTAATTTCAATTAGCTGAGAATTCAGCCTCTGAAAGTTAAGACCTCAGTTGCTTTTCCTCCCAGCATTTTAAATCACTGGATTAAAAAAAAAAAAAAAAAAAAAAAAAGGAGGGGGAATGAGCTCACCCAGGAAGGAGGGGGGGAAAGGTGAAGAATTGAAATTTAACCAATGAGTTACTTATATTTCTGAAGAGCCCTGCTGCTATCCTATTAGATACTTTACAATGGGATTGCAGCTGGCATACTGTAAATGAAAAGGAAGCCCTTTCCCCGTGGAGGTCTAACAGAAACTCTGCATTATATTCCAGGCTATTCTGATGCAGCACCCTGTTTGGCAAATACTACAAATCACTGCAAATCCGTTTCATTCTGCCTCTCCCTGTGGAAGAGGAGCGAGGATCACTGTCTCTCAAAGTCCCCTGAAATGTGACCTGGCTTTCCCTGGGAGCTCAGTAGCTATAGGGCTGGGAGTTACCCTCCTTTCTTTCTTCCCTCCCCTGTAAACTCTCTTCTGTCTTCCAGAGAGGTCTGAAGTTCCTGGGCTCTCTCATAAAAAAAAACTGCGTGTAATTTCCCAAAACTACAGTACACTTCATTAGCAAGAGATGACCAGCAACAAAAGAAGATGGGACTGGACTGAAGACCGAGATCCCAGGGGACAGTAGAACCTCAGAGCAGCAGCTACTGCTGCTGAATGCAGAACGTTCAGCTGCTCTAGAAGGAAGAATGCAAGAGAGAAAATAAAACCTCCTGCCCCCATGAATTCATAAGGGGAAAATCTTAATTCAAAACTATCATCATCGCCAGAGCCTACTTCTGCTGTCATGTCTGTCAGGCACTGGATGCTGTAAATTAAATCAATTTTTACTTAGTCAAGAAGACAAAGTCTAATTTAGGGTTCTAAGCTCAAATTTCCTGCCTTGGGAAGCTCTCATGCTCAGCTAGAATTCTACAGCTATCTGGCGAAATGCAAGCAAAAAAGGAAGAGTGCTCACTGCAGTAAAAAGAGTGGGAGGAAAAGAGTGGTGATGTCTTTGCCACCACGCTCCCCATCAGCTTATGGCAACAGCGAAGATCAGCATAACTCACTGGGAAGCTGCAGTGACTTTTAGGATTTTTCTTGACTGTGTTTTGCCCAAGCCACCTCCCCTCTGGAGCCCGCAGTGGCGCTGAAGTGCCGGCAGAGTCGCGGGGCATTTCTCCTGGGCAAGGAGACGACGCAGACTCAGGAGGAAGCCAGGTATTTCAGGGAGAGAAATCAAAGAAGAGCAGGGTTGTCTCTGTCTCTCTTAATGACGAGCATTCAGAAAGTGTAGTCAGTACTGCCTAAAGAGCTATTTTGGCTTTCATTGTTTGTGCCTTTTTTTAGGAAGAAAAAAGGCAATCTTGTCTTAAGCCAGAGATTCTTTAGCAGCATAAGAGAAGGCAACCATTTAATTTGATTCCCAATTCCGTCTGTCATAGGAGACTACGTAATTACAAACTCGAAGAACTTGCAACACAGCCAGTTACTTCCTGGACATTAAAAAATAGACATGGCAACCCAGCTATCATCACTCATCAACTTTTATTAATGGCTTTAAGTGCAAAAGCAAATGTTTCAGCTAATAACATTTTCCTCTCCTGAGGTCCAAGCAGGTTACATTTCCTGCAGCTTTTCCCCATAAGTGAACCCAAACATAGCAACTCCAAATACCATGTAAAACCCCAGAGAATTTTAAAATGCTTTTGTCATCTGGAGGTTGAGAAGATTTTTTTTAAGAAAACATCTATGAATAACTTCCATTAAATTTTTTTTCTATATTAGGATATGAGAGAAAATAAAACTTTTGTATTATTATTTTAAGCATCTACAGCATTTGAACAGAAGGAGCAAAAGAAAAGATGGAAAGCACTATAAATCTCAGAGCAGTTCACAGCCAAGGACTAAATAAAAATGAAGTCATGGGGGGAAACACAAGGTTTTCCACTGACTAGATGAGAAGGCTTCTAATAGGACTTCAGATATGGCTTTGCGGTCTGTAGCTTTTTAAAAAAGCTCTGATGTTTGAAAACCTGTTTAGACCTCTTAAGTATATTTTCTAGTGTGCAGAATCTAAGACTAGTGTGCGTTACACCTGTAGATTTACTTCCTATTTTCCTTAAGTGTGCTGGAATAATTAGGTATCTCCTTCTATATTTATAGAAGATGAGACATTAGCAATGACCATGTCCAAATAAAAAGCTCTTTCCTTTTTATTTTTCTAGGGTAAAACTTCAACTGAGCAGTGTACCTGTAAGAAGGATAAAATGTTTTGCTCTAGAAGAAACTTTTAATTGGTTACATGGTTTGGGAAGTAGAAGCATAAATCTAGGTTTTCAATGCTACTTGAGTGGTCCTAGAAAATAATTTCTGCGTCAGACCCTTTTCTTCATCACTTGCAAAGCAGGTATAAAATTTAACTCTTTGAATCATTAAGAAGATTAAAGATAAATCTTGAACAAAATAAAGTCTAGATGAAAGTATAAAAATTTAAACTGTAAACATATTAGAAGAAAATAAATGTGATCTTATAAAACAAGGAATAGATAAACCTGAAGTCACACTAGAAAAAGATATATGATTGCAAGTATATGAAACAGACTTCTGCCTGAATAAATGATATAAAAATGACAAACTTGGAAAATACTTACAATGTATTTGATGAGAAATTTCCTTACAATATGAAAAAATTTCATAAATCACTGAGGAATATAAGAAACCACTGAAAGATATAAGACTGAATAAAAAAATAGCTAAGGAACATAAAGTGACAATTCACACACACATTCACGCACGCACACGCACGCGCACACACACACACACACCCTATGCCCAACTTTATGTTTAAAGAAAAATGCAAGAATTCAAAGAAAGTTTAAAACTGATACATTAAGTTCTCACTTGAATGCATTAATCAGTGAAAAAACTTCGAAAGATAACTGGCAGTGCTGAATTCTTTTGAGTGTGTGCATCACCCCATTCTGTGTGTGTCTTCGCTGTACACGTGTACGTGTATGTTTTTCTTAGAACACGGCCTATGTATAAACCAACTACTTTATTTCATTCCAAAATGAAAAACAAGTGGCTATCAATTAAACTTGGGCACAAATTATTTTTACCTTACCCACTAAATTTAGAACCTAACACTTCCATGTCTTTGGTTCATGTGTTCTGAACAATTAGCATGTAATAGTCTTGAAGTATAACCTAGATTTATAATTTTTTTTAATATTGATAAAATAAAGTGTAATATCTTACCAGCAATACTATTTATGGAAATGAACAGATAATTCATACTGATGTTCTTTCCTCTTTTTTTCACTTTTTTAAAATTTTATTTTTATTTTAGGGAAGGATCTTTAGGGTGTTCAGGGTCTCACTACTACACTGAACTTGTAGTGATCCACCTGTTTACAGCCTCCCCAGAGCTGGGATTATAGGTGCGTACCACCACGCCCAGTCTCAATTGCTGTTTCAGCAAGCTCACAGGGGCAGGGCTGGAATGGATGTTCTTTCTTGTAGGTAGATAGTTTGCATATAGGTGTAAATTTACTTGTTTATGTTTTGTTTTGTTTAGATAGAAAAGATTAGATATGTTTAAATATTAAAGATCCACTAAGATACATTCTAAACTCACTAAGTAGAATATCCAGGGACCTAGGTTTTAGGAGATTGTGAACTTGCCTACCTGGTCCCAGTGTGCACCAAGGGTTGTCAATTACTGCCTTGGCCTAGGGATCCACAAATGGACTCTATGAAGGACCAGACAGTACATGCTTTAGGCTTACACAAGATAAGTCTGTTATACTAGTCAACTCTGAAGCTCTAGCAAGAAAGCAGCACATGTAAATGTCTATATGAGCATCCATCACATAACATGTTCCAATAAAATCTTGCTAATACACCTTAAAACTTGCAGTTTGCCTAACATTTACATGTAAAGAGACAGTAGTCTTCTCAATCACTTAAAAAATGTGAACCCACGTTTTTGCATGCTGTTTGCCAGTTAATCCCTGCTACAAAGTCTAGACTGGTAGTTCTGGCACTGTGGTTTTGGGGTTGACGGCACTAGTACGCACTGATAACTTGTTAGAAATAGCAACTCTGGGCTGGGGATACAGTACGACAGTAGAATATTGTTTATCGTAAGGGCCTTGGTTCATTTCTACCATCCATAAAAAGGGAAGGAAGGAAGGAAGGAAGGAAGGAAGGAAGGAAGGAAG